>APFE031139980.1:61100-107309 GCA_000404065.3 Pinus taeda
TAAATTTTGTATATAAATCATAAATTTAGATAATAAAGTCATTTAACCCACTAGAAGAGGATTATCAAGGAATGATATTAAAAATATCAAAGAACTAAGGTAAAAGAGAGCAGGTTCTTTGATCCTTGAAAGAGAGTATTGTGACAAAGATTGTCTCAATGTGAAAATCATCCATGGCCAATCATGGTCAACCATGGTCAATAATCATGGTCACATTGTGACAAAGGTTGTTCCTTAGTCTAACGTCACATTATGACAACCATGGTCAATCATGGTCAGCCATGGTCCAATGTTGCATCGTGACAAAGATTGTCTCATGACGAAAATAAACCATGGTCAACCATGTTCAAATGTTGTTTTGTGACGAAGATTGTCTCAATATAAAATCAATCATGGTCAACCATGGTCGAATGTCACATTGTCGCAAAGCTTGTATCAATATGAAAATCAACCATGGTCGACAATGGTCAACCATGTTTAATTTAGGGTTTATAATACTTATCATAGGGTTTATGGTATTAAACCCTTGGGTTTAATATTATTCTATTAGGTTCATAATCCCTTACATTTTTAGTATTAATATCTTGTGTTTGTTAGTCTGTTGGGTTTATATTATCAATTCCTTGGGTTTATTAATCTTTGGGTTCATATTCCTAGGGTATAATATTATTCATATGTTTTTTAATATTAACCCTAAGGTTTAATATAAATCTTGTGGGTTTATAATCATGGTCAACCATGGTCCAACACCACATTGTAACAAAGATTGCCTCAATATGAAAATCAAACATGGTCAACCATGGTAAAATGTTCCATTGTGACAAAGAGTGTGCCAATATGATAATCAACGATGGTCCAATTTCGAATTCTGACAAATATTGTCTCAACATTAAAATTATTCATGGTTAGTCATGGTCAACCATGGTCCAATGTCGTATTGTGACAAGGATTATCTCAATATGAAACTCAACTACAGTCAACCATGTTCCAACGTTGCATTATGACAAACATTGTCTCAATATGAAAATAAACCATGGTGAACGATGGTCAATCATGGTGAACCATGGTCACATTGTGACAAAGGTTGTCTCTTGGTCCAATGTCACATTATGACAACCACGATCATCCATGGTCAACCATGGTCCAACGTCGCATTGTGACAAATTTTGTCTTAATATGAAATTCTATCATGGTCAACGATGGTGATCCATTGTTCAATGTCACATTGTGACAAAGGTTGTCTTAGTATGAAAATCAATAATGATCAACCATAGTCCAATGTCACATTGTGACAAAGATTGTGTCAATATGAAAATCAACAGTGGTTAACCATGATCAAGCATGTTTATTTTAAGGTTTATAATATTTATCTTAGGGTTTCCTTGGGTATTAATATTTATCCCTTGGGTTTAATATTATTCCCTTAGGTTTGTAATCCCTTGGGTTTAATATTGTTCCCTTGAGTTTATAATCCCTTGGGTTTATTATACATTTGGGTTTATAATATTTATCTTAAGGTTTATATACCTTGAGTTTATAATATTAATCCCTTCGGTTTAATATTATTTCCTTGGGTTTATAATACCTTAGGGTTTTAGAACTAATCCTTTGGGTTTATAATATCAATCCTTTGGGTATTTAGTATTAATCCCTTGGGTTTATTATACATTTGGGTTTATAATATTTATCTTAAGGTTTATATACCTTAAGTTTATAATATTAATCCCTTGGGTTTAATGTTATTTCCTTGGGTCTATAATACCTTATGGTTTTATAACTAATCCTTTGGGTTTATAATATCAATCCCTCGGGTATTTAGTATTAATCCCTTAGGTTTATTATACATTTGGGTTTATAATATTTATCTTAAGGTTTATATACCTTGAGTTTATAATATTAATCTCTTTGGTTTAATATTATTTCCTTCGGTTTATAATAACTTAGGGTTTTAGAACTAATCCTTTGGGTTTATAATATCAATCCCTTGAGTTTATCAATCTTAGGGTCCATATTCCTAGGGTGTAATATTATTCGTCACGTTTATAATATTAATCCTAGGGTTTAATATAAATCCCATAGGTTTATAATCATGGTCAACCATGTGCTACCATGGTGCAATGTCACATTGTGAAAAAGATTGTCTCAGTGCGAAAAATCAACCTTGGTCAACCATGGTCAAATTCCACATTGTGACAAAGATTGTCCCAATATGAAAATCAACGATGGTAAAACATGGTCAGCCATGTTTATTTTAGGATTTAAAGTATTTATATTAGGGATTATATACCTAAGGTTTATAATATTAATCCATAGGTTTATCCCTTGGGTTTAATATTACTCCTTGGGTTTTTAGTATTAATCCCTTCGATTTTTATTCCCTAGGGTTTATAATATCAATTTGTTGGGTTTATTAATCTAAGGGTTCATTTTTCTAGGGTAAAATATTATTAATAGGGTTTATAATATAAATCCTTGGGTTTAATATAGATCCCTTTGATTTATGATCATGGTGTACCGTGGTCAACCATGGTCCAATGTCACATTGTGACAAAGATTTTCTCAATATGAAAATCAACCATGGTCCAATGTCCTAATATGAAAATCAATCATGCTCAACCATGATCAACCAAGATTCAACATCGCTTTGTGACAAAGATTGTCTCAATATGAAAATAAACCATGGTCAACCAACGTCGACCATGTTTATTTTAGGTTTTATAATATTTATCTTAGGTTTTATATACCTTGTGTTTATAATATTAATCCCTTGGGTTTATAATACCTTTGGGATTTATAATTAATCCCTTGGGTTTATTATTCCCTTGGGTGTATAATATCAATCCCTTGGGTTTATTAATCTAAGGGTTCATATTCCTAGGGTATACTATTATTCATAGGATTTATAAGATTATTCTTAGGGTTTAATATAAATCCCTTGGGTTTACAATCATGCTCATCCATGGTCAATGATGGTCTAATGTCACAATGTGTGAAATATTGTCTCAATACAAAAATCAACCACGGTCAACCATGGTCCAACATCGCATTGTGACAAAGATTGTCTCAGTATGAAAACCAATGATGGTAAACCATGGTCAATCATGTTTATTTTAGGTTTTATAATAGTTACCTTAGGGTTTTTATATCTTTGGTTTATAATATTTATCCCTCATGTTTAATATTATTCCCTTGGGTTTATAATCTCTTGGGTTTTTTGTATTAATCTCATGGGTTTGTTATTCCCTTGGGTTTATAATATCAATCACTTGGGTTTATTAATCAAAGGGTTCATATTCCCAACATATAATATTATTCATAGGGTTTATAATATTAATATTTGGGTTTAATGTAAATCCATTGGGTTTATAATCATGGTTAATCATGGTTCAACATCACATTTTGACAAAGATTTTCTCAATATGAAAATCAACCAATGTCGATTATGACAAGGATTGTCTCAAAATGAAAATCAACCATGGTCAACCATGTTCCAACATCACATTATGAAAAAGGTTGTCTCAACCATGGTTAAACATGGTCAATCATGGTCAATCACGATCAACCATGCTCATATTGTGAGAAATATTGTCTCTTGGTCCAATGTCACATTGTCACAACCATGGTCATCCATGGTCAACCATAGTCCAACTTCGCATTGTGACAAATATTGTCTCAATATGGAGATCAACCATGGTCAAAGATGGTTATCCATTTTCCAATGTCGCATTGCAAAAAAACTTGTCTTAGTATGAAAATCAATCATGGTCAACCATAGTCCAATGTCACATTGTGACAAAGATTGTGTCAGTATGAAAATCAATTGTGGTCAACCATAGTCAACCATGTTTATTTTGGGGTTTATATACCTTGGATTTATAATATTTATCCCTTAGGTTTAATATTATTCCCTTGGGTTTATAATCCCATGTGTTTTTAGTATTATTCCCTTGGGTTTATAATATTTATCTTAGGGTTTATATAGCTATGTTAATAAATATATATTAATTATACTCCTATTGGCATATATCAACCACATTTACTAGTGTGGTTGTACATGTGCTTCATATACACCTATCAACGTATATCAACCACATTAGTTAATGTGGTTTTGGTTTATAATATTTATCTTAGGGTTTATATACCTTGGGTTTATAATATTAATCCCTTGGGTTTAATATTATTCCCTTGGGTTGATATTATCAAACCCTTAGGTTTATTAGTTAAGGGTTCATATTCCTAAGGTTTATAATATAAATTCATTGGGTTTATTGATGACTTGGTTTTATGATTTTAATAATCTCTTACATTTAAAATATTAATCCCTAGGGTTTCCCCAATTGAGGTGTGAGCTGGAAAATGGATCTCATCGAGATCTGGGCCATGTGTAAATTGAAATATATAAGGGATGGAGGGAAGCTTACCCACAACCCTTACATGCTTGGTAATGAAGGTATGGTGGCAATGCACATGCCAACGATTAATAACGACTAGATGGGCCAAAGAGATACCTCCTTACAGGTGTTACCGCACCTCCCTCTGAAGTGTTTGGTTTATGGTTTTAATACTTGGTATTGGTATAGTGCTCTCGGATAGCTCGTGGCCTTTCAAGATGAAGGTTTTGCAGGTAGGTTACTTTGGTGTTGTTAGTTCCCTCAGTCTCATGTCCAAATCCACGAGTATGTCATTTATCTTCACCCTCTTCATTTCCCGCTTTCTACAACCTATTCTCATGTTTCACAGATCTTATGGGGAAATCCTTATAAAATGGTCTCTGCAAGAAATTGGATCTATGTCATGAATTATGGAAAGCTCCCATCGAGTTTTACTCTTTGTTGTTTCCTTTCTATATGATTGTCTTTGTTCTCTTTGGTATTTTATTATCTTGCATGGGCATGTACTACATCTCTCTCGCTTGGAGTTATGTAGATGTGGCATGCTTGTTTTTATGTGCTAGTTGTTTACTCCATTCGATGTCTCTGATAGTGTGGAAGATTCAAAATTTCTTGTGTTTGGATCCTCTTGTTTTATCTTTATGTCTGGTCATAAACAAGCTCATGGAGTCGGAACATGTTGTTCCTTTCCTTGGGTGGCAGACCCATATTGTTTTACCTCGGTGTTCAGTCTTAAGTGGGCTCAGGGAGCCTGGGTATGTTGCTTCATGTCATGGGTGGTAGACCCATCTCAATCTCAGGTTAATTGTCAATTCCAGGCCTAACATTAGTTATCCAATGCCTCTATGTTGTGATAATTTACCAGGTCTTCATTGTCAGTGTAATTTTCGGGACCCCAAGTTGTCAGGCTGCTCCAAGCTTGAGGTTTGGGCATCTTGTTCCAGGGTTTTCATCATATCCATTATTTTTTCAAGAAGCATCATGCTTCTTCCTTCCTCTGGTTCTAGCTCTTTGGTTAGAGCTGATCAGGGTTGAGGAAGGCATGCAGGGAAGTGGGGAGTCAATGGCTAAGATCATGCTTGCCAGCCGCGAGGAATAGGTCGTAAAGTAGCCACACAACTAATCCAAGATGCAACCCACTCCTATCAGACACATACCCCATCTCAGGTTCGGCAACTAATTTCAAATTTGGAAACATAACTTAATCAATAGGCAGGAGTAGAGTTTCAATTAGAAGATTGGAGAGACCTGGTTCCCAACCCTGGTTATTCTAGAGGTCGTACTTCCCAATACAAGCAAATTGTTCACCTCTACTGGTTAATGAAGAACATTGTGGTCAAGGCCATAATGAACCCTCCAATTGGTTTTGTTAAGTCTGATCTCGGTCTTCAGGAAATCCAGAAAGAATGTCAACTTCTCCAGTTCCAAATTCAGCAGCAGAACGTCCGTCTTAGCCGCATTGAGAAACACATTTTGTGTCTTCCTCAATCTGAGTTACTAGTTTCAAGTTCAAAGGATCCAACTCCAGTGGATTCCTCCAATGAATAACAATATTCTTGACTCTGTTTGGTGTCATTTGTGTTTAACTATATATGGTAAATATGTTAGTTAGGTTATTATGGTACAATTATTGAGCTTGTAGATTGTTTCAAGGCTTTCAATCTTATAAGGCATCGTTAGACAAACTCAAACTTTATTGTTTTTGGATGGCTTATAATGTTGTTTGGTGGCCAACATACCTAGTTTCACAATGGGTAGGTTAAGGCCAATAAACTCCTTCAATATAGTCGTATCCTACTTTTGATGAAAATGAATGAAAAAATCTTGCCAAACTTATAAAAAAATAATCCCATAAAGTTTTTAAATTTATTATCAATTATTTATTATTAAAAAATGAATTAAATACTTATTATGTTTATTTTTTAATAATAAATAAATTACATATTTATTATTCATTCTTTATTATCAATATATTCTTATTATATTTATTTTTAATATAAATTAATTAATTATTTAAATTCATTTAAATATATATTTAATTTAAATTTTTTTTTATTATTTATTTTTTTAGTAAAGACTAAGCTATTAATATTAAAAAGAAAAAGAGTATGTACAGAGAGGGTTAAACCTCTGAGGGAGCCATAGCAATCCCTCTGTCAAGAAGCTTTTACAAAAATTGCTATTATGTCTGATTACAAAAGCTGTGGTCATAGCCAAAAGCATGAACATCTTTAAATGGACCCAAAACTAACAAAACTGATGTCTAGACAAAGCATGGTTACATGGAAGGAGAGCCCGAACCAAAATTCTGCAAATGAGCTGCTTCAACTGGAATTGTTCTGTAACGAGCCCCCGAGATTGACCACGATTCCTGGAGATTCAAAACTGGATTACTATCCCGTAGCTGCAAACTAATGAGCTGGCACTTACTTGGGTTCAGCATTGACGTTGTCGTTGACCGGATCCGGGGCACGCTCCCAGGTGACCATCACCCCATCTTCCACCTCCATCGGGTTGTCATCCGGGGGTAATTTAAGGTGCAGGATATTTTCGAAACTCTTCACTGGCTCGCATTGAATGATATTTTCCTGAGGAGAGTCCCGCTGCAATTCTCTACCTGACCATCCTCTTCTTGCAGCTACGTGGCGACTTTGATAACCTCTTCTACTCCTCTGCTCTGAGACGACGATCCTTTCATTGAGGCGGGAACAGAGCTGACTGGGTCGTCTTCTTCCTCAGAGAAGATGACTGTGACTAAGGCCGAGATAAGCGGTCTATTGAGCCGACTCCTGAAAGTAAACCTGGCAGAGTGTAACGAACTAGTCAGGGAGGGACCTGACTCGTTTGAAGGTGGCGAGGAGGGCGAGGCCGTTGCTAAAGGCGAAATGTGAGGAGGTTCAGAACTTCCTCTCCCCCCCGAACCTCCTCGGAATCCCAAGTTCCTCCCACGCCTAGGAGTGGCTCTACGACGGGGTGCCATATTCAGACGAGGCAACAGAATGACCAAGCTAACAGAGTGAGGGTTCAGGGGAAACGCTTGAGGACTCGAATGGACGCAGAAGGAAGACCCGTCTGAGGAATGCAAAGCACAGCTTCTGGATCCTAACCTACAATTCTCCACCTCAATTGAGTGGACCCAAGACCCAATCCTGACCTCCCCAACAGTTGCGGAAACCAGTCTATTAACAGGGTGAATACCACGGACAGACCTGAAACTCCGAAGACAAAAGGCTAAATCCAAATTCGAGCCCTCCGCAGAAGCGTCGAGCACCGGAATGGATGTCCTCGAGGCAATCCGGAGGGGATTGTTCTGTAACCAAGGCGGCTGCCCCTGAGAGCAAGACCACCATTGGCTATCACTGCGGCTTAACCTGCGAGGACCAGAGCAAATGAAAACCAGACAAACCAGAGCGAATGAGCTGATAAGCGGCTCTCCATCCTGATAAACTCCCTCTGCGTGCCGTGAGCGCGTGCTTGCATTAAGGATGCAGGACTTACCTTCAATGTATTGCAATTAATATCATCCTCTCCCCAACGAGCTTCACTTGTAAGCATGCCAGCTGCCAACTGCGTGTGCTTCGTGACTAATACTTAGTTAATGCCTCCTAATGACACCCACATCCGGGTAATTAATTAATATTATTATTTAAAATATTATTTTTAATTAATTATTTATTAATTATTTACTAAAATATTAAATAAACTTCTTTTTATTATTTTAATATTCTATTTATTATTAATATTATTTTTAGGTTATTATTTATCAATAATGATATATAGTTAAGTAAATATAATAAATTAATTAATTAAAAGTTTATTATGTTATATATATTAATTTTATTTCATTTAAATATTTTTTCCATATAAAATCTTTATAATATTTATGTTCGAATTCCTTTCTTAAAATTTCATTGTTACATTTTCCTAAATAACAACTTATTATATATGTAAAATTTCCTATATGCCATTCTCGAGATCAAAACTTCTTAATATTATTTTTTTCCATTGTTGAGATGAAGTGAAGTGTAAATTACACCATCTAGATAAAGTCATTTCCTTGCATATAGATAGCACCATCAATATAGATATAGATCACACCATGTAGATAGAGTAATCAACATTTTACACATGTTTATGTGTAATGAAAGTATATAGCAAATTTGACACATTTAATTTGTCTTCCACTAATGAATAAGGAAATCACTCAATCATGGATTTTTTTAACAATATATTTAACATGGGTATTTTTGTTCATTGAAAAACCTTTAATAGATATGATCCTTCACTTGAACGTTCAGTCAAGATTGGGTAAAATCACACCATCATGGAGGTTTTTAACAATATACTTTACTTGATATTTATGTTCATGGAAAAACCGCCTACATATGACTTTGCATTAGGTATATCCATTAGATAGACACAAATCTTAAAAATTTGAATTTCCAATCTTTTAATATATAAGACTTTATTTCCATAACCATTACCGGATAAATTACCATAAAATTATAATACATTATTGCAATTATCTAATTTCAATTTCATATATATATATATATAATAAAATGAACTTTTAATTAAATATACATTTCCTTTTAGAAAGAATTATAAAAACTTATGAAAAAATTCACATATTAAAAAATTATAAATAGTGTAACATTCTATTTCATGGCTCTTATCTAAGAATCCGCATCAGTAAACTTATAAACATGGTGTAACATTATAAGCATCTATATTATGTGACAACTTAGTTTTATTGGAAAAATGAGTTGTTTTTCATATTATTTAAGGAGTTTAGTTTGATAATTTGTTATTATTTAGAGTATATTATGAGTATAGTTCCTATATAACGTGAATGAATGTAATGGTTAAAAGCTTGTATTTTCTTTTTAAAGGTTATAAATTTAAATTTTATAAAATTATATATATTGCAAAGTTTTATGAGTAATTGAATGTTCATTTGATAAATTTAATTATAATAATATTTAATTAGTATTTTTTACATTAATATTAATGTGATTGACTTAAAATATGTGTATGAGTAAAATAATTACAATCACATTATAAATTATGATGATTTTAATTTAATGTATTATATAATGTTGAATGTATGGCGCAAATAAGTGTAATCAAGTAGTTCACACAAAATTAAATATCTATATATTAAATATAGTTGGTACTGTAACATATGATATTCACAATTGAGTGTTTACTTGCTCTTATCTTATTGGATGATATAATGTGATGTCTGGTCATGTGCTAAATTTATGTTTGTCACACCCAATGATGATAAACTATCTCTTAAGCCTAATAATTTTTTGATGATGAACCACCTTATTAGAGTTCCTTCTCCCTTAACTTGGATGTGTGACCTATTAACAATCTTTAGCACTTAGGTAAAACCTTGGATGGCTTCTTTCCCTTGTTCTCTTGCACTTAGTTATCAATATGATTCACTTTGACCCTTAAGGAAATCATCTGGGGCATTTCCTAACTTTATGGATTTTGCTGGGGATGCAAACTCCCATTTCACCCATAAACACTTAGGATGCTTTATTGTGACTTCACAACAATGAAGTGCATTTAAGACATTATTAATGGGGCTAGAATGAGTTAAAATTAATTGAACATACCTTGCCTTTTGGCAAAGAATATTGGTTGGGGGTTGGCTTCTTAAGAGGATACCACATCTATGTTCCAAAACACATGTAATAGAGAGGTGGTTTGGGCTTGGAAGTCTGGTGCATAATATTATCACACTTGTGGTATTGAAACAATTCACATGGCATGATTATTTTAGATGACTTATGCCTTTTAATGACTAACCTAATGCATTAAGGTCGCTACTTTGCTTATTTATACAATTAAATATCCATTTGTAAAAAGGCACATTTACTATTGGCTCTTTATAGATTCTTCTAAAAACTTATTTTGGAAACCATACTTTGTAGATATACGCTCAATAAGAAACACATCTTGATTTTCCACCTTTTCTATATTCTTGGGCTACTTGAACATGCCATCTTTGGCATCTCTTTGTGATTAGTTTGAGTCCAACCTTGAAGACTTATTGTAATGAAGGCTTGTTGATTTATGTATGACATATTTTTTGGCATAGTTCCATTTATGCCTTGGACATTTCAATCCTATAACCTCGAGGGAGGTTCCATCAACACTTAGACAAGGATGGTATCACACTTTCTAAGGGAAGTACTTAGTTTTATCATTGGAATATATTTTATGGTAAGAGATCTCGTGTGCATGTGTGTGTATTGGAGATCAAGTTATGTCTTATCTTGTAGGAAACTATAAATGTGTATGTAGGATCTTCCAACATGGTTATCACTCTTGGAGGAAAGTCACACTCTCCTCTTATACACCTATATGAATGAATTTTGATGAGTTCTTCCCACACTTCATTTTGTGTTTTCAATATTAGAATTTTTAGTGTATTAAAGAAAATGACCAGTAAATTAACTCTAATTAATAAAAAAAATTAACCTGATTTTATAATAAAGCCTAATTTCTAAAGTCCATGTGAAGGATCTTTATAATATATAACCATAAGCTAACGTAATCATGATTTAAACCACTAACTACCCTAATAACCTAATAGGCTTCTGTCTCTTCTTAATCCTCTCTTTCCTCATGCTAGATTTTCTCACTTGAGTTTAATCAAGTAGCCACTCACTCCCCTCTTTTCAGTTTGGGTGGTCCTCCATCCCTACCTTCACACTACATGTGGAACTCAACTCTAAATTCATATTATTTTGTTTTGTATTACTTGTATTACTATTAAAAACCAAAGAGATTACATAAGATTTTTCTTATGAAAGTGTTCAAGATGCTAGAAGTCTCAATGTTACCAAAAAAACCTGGTTATAGAAACCAAAATTAGGGTCATTCTAGACATATGTAAACCCAGAAGAATAGGGAGTCACTGAAACTATTCATCTTCCTTTCTACCCCCTATACAAAACTTACTATTTAGGCTAGTTGAATTAGTATGGTAAAGTATAACAATAGGAATATAATAGAAACCACAAAACATAACTAATAAAATAGAAATATAAGTAGATTAATCAAGGATGACCACTGTCGATCCTAGAGAGCCGACTTATTGTGAATTATTCTTCGATGGGGTTGAATTGGAAAAAATGGAAATGAGAGGAACTGCATTGATAACCGCATCCTCTTCATCATGACCTTTGGATGCAGTGTCAGAGTATGAAACAATATATCTTTCCACCCAATTCAACCTTACTATTGTATCATCCAAGTTGTAGTTGATGTCTCTCATAATGCGCTTGATTTCTTTCTCGCCTACAAAGATTTTGTACTTGTCAATTTGTTTATCCCTGATTACCATGTTTAGTAGAGTCTGCAATTGGCGATGAAGGGTGATGGAGTGTAGAAAGTGAAGTTGTCTCTTCCTGAATTTGTCAAGATCAGGTACCCATTTGAGATAACGTCCACTAATCTCAGAGTCAGAAAAGTATTGTTGATCACCAAATTCCTTGGCTTCAAGTATCAAAATTTACTTCCACACCTCCAATGGAGCAACTTCAAAAAAGTTAGCTATGGACTCCAATCCAAAAATCCGTCGATGCTTCGATGAGGCACGGGGGCTTCACTGGGGGATCAATACCATACCACGTGGGTTCATATTGGGGGATATATAGGGGGTAGAGGGCTTTTATATTGGCGGGTATAAAAATGGAGCCCAAAGTTAATGAAAAAATATAAAGGGGTATAAAAAATGTTAATGAAAAAATGGATACCTACAATATCTAATGAAAGTATGGGTTTTTAAATTGGGAAAGTGTATTGGGTTCGTATTGGTAGGGGGTTAAATAATGTGACCATTAGAGGTAGTTTCCAATATGTAGTTGAATTAAGGGTATTGGTTAATGTGCCTTGAATGCATGTGATATGTCAGAACTTCATTGAGTAAAATCATAAATCAAATTCGTCTGTCAGGGAAATATTTAGTGATAACCAATCTGCCATAGGAGGAGGATCCCATTTATGTAGGGACAAAGAGAATGAAACAGTGTGACGATCTCAAAGTGTTTGAGGATGAAAAGCTCAAGGGGTGGACATTTAATAGGTTGTATCGAGCTAGGAGAAGTATTGTACCTGCGACCCATTTCAGCGATGCGGTAGCCATGCAGGTTAGCAAGGAGGGCCCATACCACTTATCAGGAACTGCCAAACGTCATGTCAAATGAGGACACACATGGTGAGTGGAAGCATAAGTATTAAATATAACCATGGTATTGTATGCTGGTGAGAAAGGCGATACTCTGTTACTGAAAATAATCCAATAACATTGTACAATACAATATAATAACATTATACAACAAAAAAAAATTAAAGAAAATAAACTCATCAACTTATTCATTATTCTTATATAAATATATTAATTCTGTTAAAAAAATGCAAAATGTTTCCTTTCACATATGTTTATATTTTCTAAACCACACAAATTATTCCCAAAAGGTGTGGATGCAATTATGAAAGTGAAAGCTTAACCTACGGCGAAGAATTAAACACGCAACACAAAAGCAACACATAAAAGCAAAGCAAGGTGAGGTATTCCTTAGACGCGTTGTCTTCGTGTGCCAATAATACAAAACTGAAGAGACAAATGTAATAATAATTGAAGTCCAAAAAACTGAACTACACTCCACCCAAAGCCGACATGTAAGCAAAAAATTCCACGTATGAAGATTCCTCTTCTCCCTTAGCTTCGGCAGGTATAAAACTAAAATTGAATTAATGTGGTATTTTATATTTTAATAAATTTATAAATTTTGTATTTTTTTTGTGTGTGGATTTAGCTAATTTTTTTAATTTGATGTTAGAGTTTTTCACTATAATAGAGTGTATATTTTCAATAGAATAAATGAATTTATGAAATTAAACTATTGATTAAATATATAAAATTTTAATGATATATTCATTTTTTTAATTTAATTAAAATTATATAATTAAAAAAAAAACAAATTATTAAAACAATTATTAAAGGATGAAATGATCAGATAATTATTCAAAATATAAATAAATTGTAAATTAAATTAAAATAACTTAAACGAGGTTTTAGTATTATTGAATAAATTGATGAAAATTCTCACTTTCTCCAAAATTTTATGGACATTAGAAGTAAAATAAAATTTAATCATTGTATTTTTAATCTAATAAAAAATTTATAGATTTTGTAAATTTATTTGATTTTGATTAGTTTACATTATAGTCGAAGAATTAAAGTGAGCTTAGGTATAATTTAAAATTTTAAATTTAAATTTTTTAAATGATTACTAATTAGTTGATAATCTGTACAATAGAATATGATAATATTGGGTATTGCAAAACATTAATAACATTAAAAATATTGTTACTTCTAAGTTTAAAGAAAAAATGTGGTGTGAGAAAGATTTAGCACCTAAAAGAAAATTAAGATATTATAAGGAGGTCATCAATGTCACCCTAGAAGATCAAAAGTATCTCTCTGTTTTAATTAGCTCAAAAAAGAAAATTAATATAGTCAAGATTAGAACCCTAGAAGATCAAAAGTATCTCTCTGTTTTAACTAGCTCAAAAAAGAAAATTAATATAGCCAAGATTAGAATGAACTCTCATGAGTTCCATAGTGAAACGGGTCGTTGGGCAGTTCCTAAAATACCATGGAAGGAAATGTTCTACCATCTCTATGAGAATATGAACATCGAGGATGAAAATTACTTCCTACCATCTCTATGAGAATACGAACATCGAGGATGAAAATTACTTCCTCTTAGAGTGCCCCAGGTACAACCACATTAGATCTCAGTGTGAAAATCTTTGTTGCAATACTGACCTTTCTAACCTTTTATGATGTCAATGTCAAAATTACAGTGAGCTCGGGAGGCTTCTCTCCAAGCTTTTTGAGCATAAGAATAAAATATTAAATCAAACTAAATTATTCGTTTCTTTAGGTCCAATAAACCGAAATTTGATCTCAGTGGACATTAACCACCACCATCATCATCAAAAAATACATATGAATATTTTTTTAATTTTATTATGTATAAAAAAATAAAAGTAACTTAAATTATTAATGAGTATTTTTTATCTAATATCTTATTTAAAATTGTATTTTATTTTATAAATTTATTTTTCTTATTCAATTAACATTAAATTAATAAATTATTAAATTATTTATCCAAAATTTTTTAACTTTTAATATATAAATAAACTGCATAGTTAATTTTTCAATATTATTAAGTAAATGAAGATTTTCTTTATCCTTTGGATATACAGGTAATAAAAATCATATTTGTATTTTTATATTTCAGTTAATTATTAATTTTATAAATTTTTATATTTTAATTTATTAAATTATAAAAAGAGAAATAATCACATTTATTTAACAATTAATTAAAATCATTAATTCGTGTTTTTATATTTACATTAGATTAATATTTTCTATTTTTTTGTTTAATCAATTAATATAAGAAGAAATAATCCAATATTATAAAATTACAAGTTTAATTTTTTAAATATAAGATGATTTTCAAATAATTAGTTGATATTTCAATATAATACGAAGATTTCCTTTTTCTTAATTTTTATTCATAATTATTAAAATTTGACCGGAATAATTAGTGTTTTTATGTTTTAATTGATTTATAATATTTTAAATAAGTTTTATTAGTTTTGAGGCTCAGTGAAAGAGTTAAATACATATTCTATATATACTTCGGTGAAAGAGTTTTGAGGCTTGGTGAAAGAGTTAAACACGTACTTTATATATTCTTCGCATATATTCTTCGGTGAAAGAGTTTTGAGGCTCGGTGAAAGAGTTAAAAACGTACTCTATATATTCTTCGCATATATTCTTCGGTGAAAGAGTTCTGAGGCTCAATGAAAGAGTTAAACACGTACTCTATATATATACTTTGGTGAAAGAGTTTTGAGGCTCAGTTAAAGACGTACTTTATATATTCTTCGCATATACTCTTCCATGAAAGAGTTCTGAGGCTCAGTGAAAGAGTTAAATATGTACTCTATATATTCTTCGGTGAAAGAGTTCTGAGGCTCAGTGAAAGAGTTAAACACATATTCTATGTATATACTTCAATGAAAGAGTTCTGAGGCTCAGTGAAAGAGTTAAACACGTACTTTATATATTATTCGCATATATTCTTCGGTGAAAGAGTTCTGAGGCTCAGTGAAAGAGTTAAAAACGTACTCTATATATTCTTTGGTTTGCGAGCTGCAGTGGGCATGGGCGATCTGCAGTCAGGTTTGCTGATATCAAGTGCACACATTCCTTATCTTTTTCTTTTTCTAATACATATTTGCTCATATAATTTGAAGTATGAATATATCACCACAGTCACCAAAGATTACCAAGGGCAGACCTAGCATAGTTACTCTACAAGGCCTTTATGCCTTTATGAGTATATAGAGTTTTTAGAAAAATGTAGAGAAGAAAGAGAAGCCAAGCTACAAAAAGAGTTAGAAGCCATGCTGGAAAATAAATTTGCATCTCTTGAAGACACGATCTAAAAACAAATAGAAAATAAAATAGAACTACTGGAGAGTAAAATGGAGGTAATGGAGTCTAGATTGTAGGTTATAGAAAAACAAAACCAAGACACTAACCAACCATCATAGCAAGGAGATGTTGATACTTTAGAGAGTCTTAAAATGAAAGACGTGATTAAAGAACTAGAAGAAAAAGTTAATAGTTGTCTCGCCCTAAATAATGTGGTAGATAAGCTAGATATCAAACCAATTAAAGATGAAATGAAAAAATTAATAGAATTAGACCACGAACGTAACAAAAGGGCCTTGAACCTTATAATCTTCGGTTTAAAAGAGGAAGTAGATGAGGATACTTTAGCCTTAGCCCAGACAAAATTACATAATAGATTACAAATTGAAATAGTGTGTCTCACAAAAGCAACAAGGTTGGGGAAATTAACCGAGAATAAAGGAAGACTAATCTGCATAAAGGTGAGCTCCACTGATCATAAGTACAACATACTTAGTAAAACCTCAAGTCTAAAAGGAACGGGAATATTCATAAATGAAGATCTCATTCCAGAAGATCAAGCAGAATTAAGAAAGGAGGTTCAAAAGGTAAAAGAAGCTAGAACGGAAGGAAAATGGGCAATAATCAGAAATAGAAAAGCCTTTATTCGAGATAGAAACCAAAAATATAGTAATCAATAACAATTAAACATGCTCCGGATCCTTTCTTGGAACTGTCGGGGCTTCCCATCGAACAACAGCCCCAAGCTAAGTTGGATTTCAAATGATGTTGATATTATTTTGTTTGTTGAAACTTGGGAGCATGAAGAATCTAAGGTCCCTAACATAGATGGCTTTACGCTATGGTCTACCTGGAACAAGTGATCCTCTCGTAGAGGCATTGGGGGAATAGCTTGTTACATTAAGAAGAACATCTCCCCCCATGCTAGGATTTATAAAAACGACCCTCACAACCAATATAGTTGGATAGAGATAAGAGACATTAATAATAAAATGTCCTACATAGCAATATGTTATTTTCCCCCCATCAATTCTAACTTCTATAAGAAGAAGAATCTAGATAAAACTAACCCTTACAATGGTTTAGAGAATGATATTTATAGCCTAAGGAATAACGGTAATATCCTTTTAATAGGTGACTTTAATACTCGAACTTCAAACAACCAAGCTATTATTCTAAGCAATCATTCCAACCCTAATCCTCTTTGGTTAGACGAAGACCCTACTCTGGCTAGTAGGTACCTCTGAAGACCTTGGGGAAAATTTGTTTGGGTCGGAGCTAGTCAAGCTTTGTAGTGCTCAGGATCTCATAATTTGCAATGGTCTAAAGAAGTGGCCCAATTCCAGCAAGATGACTTGCATCCATGGACTTGGTAGCAACGCGGTAGACTACGTTATTTCTGATCTCCCATTATATAACGAAATAATAAATTTTGACATCTTAAACGACCACGAACCTGACTCTGATCATAGGCCTTTACTTATAACTCTCAATTTTGTCATGTATAGAGTTCCCACATAAAATAATACTTACAACCAAAAGAGCTTAATATTTGATAGAAATAAAAATGATCTCTTTCTAAATGAATTAAAAACTAATTTGCTTCCTTTATCTAGTATAGACAATATAGAAGACTTCTATCATAATTTTATTACAACCCTCTCATATTCCATTAACAAGTTCTCAATTGAAGTTTCAAATAATAAAAGAAATAGAAAAACCAATCCATGGTATGAAAAAGATTGTAAAAGCGTGAGGAGAGCAATTAAGGAAGCTGTTGATTAATCTCTTAAAATGGACAAGATAAAAATATATAAAGCCCTAACTAAAAGGAAAAAGAGGCAGTACATTCATCAAAGATAGGAGAATATCTTACACCTCTTTAAGATAGCTCCTAAGAAATTTTGGAGGCAGATTCTGACTAGGAAGACTAAAGATAATAATAAAATTGCTCTTCACGATTGGAATTCCTATCTTAAAAAGCTTTATGAATCTCCAAATTCATGGATAATTTGGAAACCCTGCTCACAACGAAAGAAGTTTTCTCTTTAGAAGACATTAAGTTTGGGGTTAATCGCCTCACTAATGGGAAAGCTAAGGACATTGAAGGTTACCAGGCGTAAATCTTAAAAATTGGAGGTCCTGTCCTCATTCCCCACATCCACAAGCTTTTCAATCAAGCAGTCAAGCAAGGGTTCCCTAAACCTTGGACTGAGAGCCTCATTATCCATATTTTTAAAAGTGAGGATACAAATAACCCCTCTAATTATCAGACAATTATGATCAGCCCTCTCTTAGCCAAGTTATATGGTAGTATTTTGGAAAAGAATTTAAGCATATGGCTTGAAAGTGAAGGTAAGCGAGCTAAAGGCCAACAAGGTTTTAGAAGGCATCACTCAACAACAGACCACCTCGTTACGCTTAGGATCATTGTGGAGGAATGTCGTAATGATAAATCCAATTTATTTTGTTGCTTTGTGGACTTTAGAAAGGCTTTTGATATGTTTCCTAGATACAACCTTTGGAATAGATTAGAAGAGCTAAAGGTTCCTCTCGAGTTGAGAACTACCGCTATAAGGTTATATGAGAATGTAATTGGCAAGCTAAAGAGCAATGAGGGGTGGTTGAAAGATATTAAATGTAACATCAGAGTTAAACAAGGTTGCCCCCTCTCCCCTACCGTATTTGGCATTTACATTGATAATCTCGAAGGCTATTTAGAGGAAGCAGGATGTGATGTCACAATCTTAGATAGGATAGTCATCATCCTTCTTCTTTGTGTTGACGATATTGTTCTTTTTGCAAGGTGCCCATCTGATCTTGATAAGCAACTCAGGCTTCTTAAGGATTTCTGGTCCACCATGGGTATGATTGTTAACACTAACAAAACAAAAGTTATGATTATCAAATCCAAGAAGGACACTTACACTAATTTTATGTATGACAATAATAACTTGGAGGAAGTGTATTCTCACAAGTACCTAGGAATTGATATTCATCACAAGCTCAACTAGAACCATAGCATTGAGAAAAGGATTAATGGGGGGTGGAAAGCTTATTTTGGTCTTGAAAATAATTGTAAAACAGAAAACCTCATAATGTAGGATAAAAAGAAGTTCCTCTTTAAAACTTTAGTCACTCCTGTTATCTTATATGGCTGTGAGGTTTGGGGTTGCAGCATCTCCAGAGAATCATGGAGAAATATTGAGCAAATCTAGAAGCGTTTTATAACTTATAACCTGAAAATTAAAAGTAATACACCCTTATCCTATTCTCCTTATAGAAGCAGGTCTTTCCCCTATTGACAGCCTAGCTATGATTAGGTTTTTGTTGTACAAGCACAAACTCAATAACATAGACAATCATAGACTTCCTACGCTAGCTTTAAATTCCAGCCAAAACAACCTAAGGCTCAATCGGGGGTGGCATAAAGACATAAGGGCATGGTTAAACTATTGGGAGATCAACGAGAATGATGCATTGCAAAACATAAATAACCTTAAAGATATTGTTACTTCTAAGTTCAAAGAAAAAATGTGGTGTGAGAAAGATTTAGCAGATAAAAGAAAATTAAGTTATTATAAGAAGGTCATCAACCCCACCCTAGAAGATCAAAAGTATCTCTTTATTTTAACTAGCCCAAAGAAGAAAATTACTATAGCAAAGATTAAAACAAATTCTCATGATCTCCATAGTGAAACAAGTTGTTGGGCAGTTCCTAAAATGCCATGGATGGAAAGGATGTGCCATATATGTGAGAATAGAAACATCGAGGATGAAAACCACATCCACTTAGAGTGCCCCGTGTACAACCACATTAGATCTCAGTTTCACAACCTTTGTTACAATACTGACCTTCCTAGCCTTTTACAATGTCAAAATTATAGTGAGCTCGGAAGGCTTCTCTCCAAACTTTTTGAGCATAGGAATAAAATCTTAAGCATAGGAATAAAATCTTAAATCAAAATAAATAATTTGTTTCTTTAGGTCCGATAGACCAATGTTTGGTCTAAGTGGAGGTTAACCACCACCATCATCATCATCATCAATTTTATATTAAAAATATAATGAATTATATATCTTATTAAAAATAAAATAAATTATACACTTTTCTCTTATTATTTTTATAAGAAATATTTAGAATTTTTTTTTTTACTTCAATTAGAATTTTTTACTTTAATATATTCATTATAATAAAGACACACAACATATAAATAATATTAAAATCCTTTAACTTCAAAATATTTTATTATAATAAATATGTTAAATAAATTATTAGAATAATATTTTTAAAGGGTTTATTCAATTATTTTATTAAAAATTTGTATGATAGTAAATATTATTTTTATATTTAGAAACTATTTCATTTGTATTTCACAAGCTTTGAATACAAATTAAAAATTCACTATTGATACAATAAATCTGTTTGATTTACAATTTGAATACTTATGTTAACAAATGCATTTCAAATATATTTCATGAATACTATTCTCCATAAATTATATAATCTTCATGTTAGTAAATTCTCTGAACAAATTTTATGCTTCTATTTATGGCTCTATTGCCATTAGTGTTAAAAGTTCCATAATATTGATGTCAGTAAATTATATCTATGTTTTCGTAGATTTATTTATGTGAATCCGTCCGCTTATGCTTAAAATTTCAGATGACAGTATTGGTACAGATTTAACATTCCACAAGGAATCTTTTGGCTGAATCCCATCAAAACGTCTGGATTTGGATGTAACCAGTTGCATAAAATGCATTATCATCAGGTTAGTTCAACTATACCTTGGAATTCACCAACCAAATATCGACATGTTATTTGAATTATGACACTGCTGCATTTTAATGCATTCAAATTATTTATATAGGTTTTTCGCCTGGAAAGAGTCACAATCAGAGACAAACGATTCTAAATGATGAGTTTCTTTTAATGAGCAAACTTCCTCTCACGAACCAGATTTTGAGACTGAATGCAACAAATTGAATTGACACGTTGACTATTTCGATATAAAAATCGCCTCTCTAAATAACCCTCTAGAAAAAGAATTAACCCTTTGGAAAAAGAATTGAATGCACCATCGAAGGAGTGCGTTATACCTATTGTTCCAAGGATATATGACACGTGATTCACATCCGAATCTGTACATCGACCAGACATGCGACTGGCTCCTAATCCTGCGCACCCAGATACCAACTACTATTGGTTGGGCTTCGGCTTTGTCATGATCGAATTCCTTATACCCAGACAAGTAACTATCAGCTTGTAATTTTGGCCTCAACAGCGGCTAAATATTTTGTATGACGTCGAATATTGTTAATTTCCGTCTCCGGGGCTGGGACTAGAACCCAACTTGCGCTTATGAACCCTGTTTAGCTGCACGTGATCCTCTGTATGCCTGTGATCGGATTCGGTAATCTTGTGCGATTTTCGCCGGAACATCTGCATGTGACCGACCCCAGGGGTATTACTAGATGTGGAAAGCCGCCGTTCAGTCACCACAGAAATTACTTTAGGACAGTGTCCTGATGGTGTTTCTCCGCCCTTCGGTAGTAAATTTAATTCGCCATCAACCTTCTTCGATGTCCAAAGTTCAATTTTCTTCATTCTTTGATCACTCGGGCTATGCCTACACGATAACCTGGTGTCATCGGTATCGAAGGCCGAAGGACTGTCGGGTGCAGCAATGCTCGGGACTAATCTGGCGCAGCTACAACCTGCAATCAGCTGGAACGAGATCATAACAACGAGGGATACTATACAACTCTTCATCATAACTCTTTGTGTTAACAGAATGGTACGATGTGAGAACGAAGTTCACTCTCAGCAGAGACGACTGACAGGAAAGCAATAACTCTGAAAGTTAGAAGACTTTGATGGAGAAATATGCGAAGGAGTGCGAATACTTATAAGCCAGGCAATCGTGACTGTAAACTCCCTCGCCGCCTTCTCTGACGTGCGAACGGTCATACTTTAATCGTTTCATTGACTTCGATTAATGTCCGAAAGCTACAGGAAGGAAGTTGGGCGTGACAGCAGCGACGAATTCCAAATGTATTGACCGGCGTGACAGCAGCCTATGTTTAGATTTCCTCGTGTTTTAGAAAACAGTGAATAGGAACAAATAACAAATCCAATTCAAATCTTGAATGCACAACTTCTTCAACCGCGATTTCCGGCAATGAGAAGATGGGTATCGTACGAAATTTCATCGGCGAATACGATCCAACAATTCCAATTGAAAAGTTTCGTCTTTATACATGACTTCGACATGCTAAAAATTTGTGATTCGGACGAAATTTCATTCTACGAATGACCTGACAATGGTAATTTAATTTTCAGAGAAGTGGTGTAACAACTACATATAATAAAAAAAAATTAAATTCCAATTGAAAAGTTTCGCCTTTACACATGACTTCCACCGACTAAGAAGTTGTGATTCGGACGAAATTTCATTCAACGAACCACGTGACAATGGTGATTTAATTTTCAAAAAAGTGGTGTAACAACTACATACGTTAAAAAATAAAATATCTAAAAATAAAATATCTTTATGGAGTTGTCTATAATGTGACTTTTTGGAGATTCTGGTGACGGAATCCGGAGGAGGAAATTGAGGATAAATCTTGATTTGTTGTAGTTAAAATGGTTTTTTATTTGCATATTTGGATTCAGCACCCTAAAAAACCCCTGGGACGCTTTGATTATGCAGAAACTAGCTATCAAACTTGCGATTCCAATAAATTGCCGCTGGATTTTGACCAAAAAAAACCCACCAGAAAGGCTTCCAAAAAATCTCATTATAGACAACTGCTATCTTTACTCCGACCCAGAAACATAAACATGACAAAGATAGAAATCGGGGTATTTAATTATGTATCCAATGGATACCAAATACAAGAATAAACGCTAATTAATTTACTGTGCTGTACACAGCTGGCTGACATTTCATTTAAACCCCCTAACGTTTACATTAATCTCAAATGGAAAAAAAATCTAGTTTCACGATATGCCTATTAAACGATCTGAAAGCCAAACCACGCATTATCTACAGGCCTCGTCCTTCGCTGTTCGATTGTCAGCGCAAAAGGGTGGTGGGTTACATGTGGTCCATCTCTCGACCGTCGATGTAAGAAAGTGTGATCCTTGGTAGGACCTCTGAGTTAAGTGTGACTTGGTGAACGAGGGAGTTGGAGACATGGACGAAGTGCGAGCTCATGACAGAAATGTGCAAAGGACAAGATAAAAATGCGCATAATGAACTAGAGCGATGGTGTTTATATGGCGTGGGGAGCGTTGGCTCAATCCACGGCCGAACTACGACTTGGACAAAGGCTGACCATGACGATGGCAAGTTTTGTTGGGATTTTCTGATGATTCCAAACAAAAGACTAAAAAGAGAATAATGCTTTGTTTTAACACAGGATCTTAACACAAAGAAGCAAATAAGAATTGTTTGGGAGAACAGAGGTTTTCACATATAAAAAAAAAATTGTATTCATTAACCAGGATGTTGTTACAAAATTCTTCCTCTCATAGAGGGATTCTCCAAAAACGCTTCAGTTCCACACAATAAAAATTTCAGTGTATCTTCTGGAAAAATTACTCTGTCTTTGCATACATTCGCATTGTTGTTCATTCCCATTACATATGTTCAATCAACAAAAAAAACGTTACAGTCACTATTGCGAATTCCCATTACATATGTTCAATAAATGAAACAAACATTACATTCATTGCTGCGAATTCCCATTACATATGTTTAATAAAAAAGATTGACTTTGGGCTCCTGCTCATTCCATTCCATTTCGTTTCCTCAATGAATAACAACTAAAATTACTTCACAGTATTGTGTAAAAATTTTCACATGCACGCTGCGTGCTTTCCTTACATTACATGTGCAAAATGAACAATTAAAAACATATAATATTACATATTACATGTGCTGTAAAAAAAATTACACCCGTGAATTCTAAAACAATAAAATTAAAGTCTTCAACTACATTTACCAACCTCAGTACATTTCCATTAATTGTTTTACTGATACACTGGCCATTAATAAAAAAATTCACTTCACGTTAAGAAAAATAGTGCAGGCCTGTACATCACTTGATATCAATCGGACGGCTGTGAAAAAAATCTCATGGTCAAACCATACGGGCTTTCATGCTGCTACTATAACAGTTGATATTTCCCTCAATAATCAGACGGTTGACAGAAATATCGCAAGCCCCTCTTCTGTTGAACTTTACGCTCCGGGAAAAAAGTTGTTTTCAAAAACTACTGATCCACGTGTCAAATGGTGTACATTATCGCTGCCCCTCTGAGAAATACCACTGTCTCATGAAAAGCGGTGCAATGAACACTGGCGGTTTTCTGGAGTAAATGCAGCAGTTGGAATTACATTTCAACGCTCCCCTTTAATTTCAACTGCTGGGTTATAGGTCATACCCAGACATTTCCTCAAAAGTTCAAAACTTTTATGTTCCAATGACTTGGTCAGAATGTTTGCAACCTGATCCTGAGTTTTGTAGTGCTTTAAAACAATTTCTCCATTGTTCACCAATTCTGTGATATAATGAAACTTTGTTTCAATGTATTTTGTTCTCTTATAAAACACAGAATTATTAGATAATGCAACAGCTGAGCTATTGTCACAAAAAATCATAGTGCCTTTTGTTTTCTCTTGGCATAAACTTCTTAACATCCTTCTCATCCAAACTGCTTGACATGATGTTGCTGTAGCTGCCACATATTCTGTCTCTACTGTAGACAACGCTGCAATAGGTTGTTTTTTAGAAGCCCATCAGATAGCTCATGAACCCATGTGAAAAACATAACCGGATGTGCTTTTCCGATCATCTACACTTCTATCCCAATCACTACCAGTGTATCCAATTAAATCTGAACATTCTAAAGTAGTATATAAAATGCCAAACATTTTATTACCTTTAACCTACCTTAGAATCCTTTTTGTTGCCTGCCAATGTGCTTCTTTTTGCCTCTCCATGAATCTGGAAATCAAACTAACAACATACATTATATCCGGCCTAGTTGCAGTCAAATACATGAGGCTGCCAACTATGCTCTTGTGCAAACTAAGATCAAAATCCTTGCTGCTGTCCTCTTTACGAAGTTTTAATCCCATCACTGTGGGACTGATTTCTGCTTTGCACTCTTGCATATTAAATCTTTCCAATATTTAATGACATATTTCACTTGTGAGATAAAAATCCCATTTTCATTTTGTTCTACTTCTACAACAAACCCATGTCAGTCTTTTCAAATTCTTCTTTCATGACTTTTTTGAAATTTTCAATAAGATAATCATCATTACCTGTGAAAATAACATCATCAACATATAACACAACAATTAGCATTTTACTATCCTTTTCTTTGATGTAGAGAGTGGGTTCTCCCTCACACTTTTCAAATCCATTTTCCAGTAGATAAGAATCTATCCTACTGTACCACGCTCTTGGTGCTTGCTTCAGCCCATAAAGAGCTTTCTTCAATCTACACACTTTGTGCTCTTGGCCTTTCCTTTCATACCCTAAAGGTTGTTCAATGTAAACCTCTTCCATTAACACTCCATTTAGGAATGCTAACTTCACATCCATTTGGGAAAGTTTCCACTTGTTTTGTGTTGCTATGGACAACACTGCTCTCACTGTTTCCATTCTAGCAACAGATGCAAAATTTTCCTCATAGTCTCTCCCATACTGCTGCTTATATCCTTTGACAAAAAGTCTTTCCTTGTGTCTTTCTATTTTTCCTTTAGCATTACTCTTGGTCTTGTAAACCCATTTAACTCCACTGACATCCTTCCCTTTTGGTAGTTCAACTAAATCCCATGTTTTGTTTCTTTTTATGGCATTGATTTCTTCATCCATAGCTTCTATCCATTTCCTATCCTTAATTGCTTCTTTGAAATGAACAGGGTCATCAACATGACAATATAAAGCAAACAAATAATTCATACCTTCATTTGTTGCCTCTTGTTCATAAATGTCACTTAAATTTCTGAACTTTTTACCTCTTTCGTTTGGTGTACAAGTGCTTGAAGAAGCACTTGAATTTCCTCCTTGTGGTGTGCTTGGAGAAGCACGTTCATTTCTCCTCAAGGGTGTCTCTTGCTACCCTTGTGTCGGTGCCTCTATTTTGCGATGTATTTCATCCATCTCCTCATCATCTTCATCATGTGGCAAAGAGTTTTTAACATTCATTGTTTTTTCCATGCTTCCATCCCAAGCTTCCTCCTCAATGAACTGAACAGCTCTACTCACAATAAGCGTCTTAGTGGATGGGTTATACAACCTATAAGCTTTGGATTCCTTGTTGTATTCAATGGAAATACATTTCTCCCAATTGTTGTCCAACTTCTTCCTTAATTGGTCTGGAATGTGTGCATAAGCCACACATCCAAAAACTTTCATGTGGGTGACTCCTTGCTTTGTCCCACTCCATGCTTCTACCAGCACTCTGTTCATGACTGCTTTTGTAGAGCATTTATTCAAAATGTATGCTGCACAGTGTACAACTTCGGCGGAATAATCATTTGGCAAATGCTTTGCCTTTAACATACTCCTCGCCATCTCTATGATTGTCCTTTTCTTCATTTCGACAATTCCATTTTGCTGCAGAGTGTGCCTAGTGGTAAACTTTTTATGAATTCCATTTTCTCTACAAAAACATAGAAATTATTTGGAGATATACTCACCTCCTCTATCAGTTCTTAGAACTTTGATATGCAGCCCACTTTGGTTTTCTACAAGTGCCTTGAAATTGCAAAAGCTTTCAAACACTTCACTTTTGTTCTTCAGGAAATAAACCCAAGTTTTTCTTGTAAAATCATCAATGATGTTAATATCTAAATTTCATTCGACGAATGACCTGAGAATGGTAAGTTAATTTTCAAAGAAGTGGTGTAACAACTACATATAATAAAAAAAATAAAAAAAATTCAATTCCAATTGAAAAGTTTCGCCTTTACAAATGACTTCCACCTACTAAGAAGTTGTGATTCGAACGAAATTTCATTCAACGAACCACCTGAGAATAGTGATTCAATTTTCAAAAAAGTGGTGTAACAACTACATACATTAAAAAAAATAAAATATCTTTACTCCGACCCCGAAACATAAACATGACAAAGATAGAAATCGGGGTATTTAATTATGTATCCAGTGGATACGAATACAGGAATAAACGCTAATTAATTTACTGTGTTGTACACAGTTGGCTGACATTTCATTTAAACCCCCTAACGTTTACATTAATCTCAAATGGAAAAAAAAACCTAGTTTCACGATATGCCTATTGAACGCTCTGAAAGCCAGACCACGCATTATCTACAGGCCTCGTCCTTCGCCGTTCGATTGTCAGCGCAAAACGGTGGTGGGTTACATGTGGTCCATCTCTTGACCATCGATGTAAGAAAGTGTGATCCTCGGTAGGTCCTCCGAGTTAAGTGCGACTTGGTGAACGAGCGAGTTGGAGACATGGACGTAGTGCGAGCTCATGACAGAAATGTGCAAAGGACAAGATAAAAATGAGCATAATGAACTAGAGCGATGGTGTTTATATGGCCTGGGGAGCGTTGGCTCAATCCACGGCCGAACTACGACTTGGACAAAGGCCGACCATGACGATGGCAAGTTTTGTTGGAACTTTCTGATGATTCCAAACAAAATACTGAAGAGAGAATAATGCTTCGTTTTAACACAGGATCTTAACATAAAGAAGCAAATAAGAATTGTTTGGGAGAACAGAGTTTTTCACACATAAAAAAAACAATTGTATTCATTAACCAGGATGTTGTTACAAAATTCTTCCTCATAGAGGGATTCTCCAAGAACGCTTCAGTTCCACACAATAAAAGTTTTACTGTATCTTCTGGAAAAATTACTCTGTCTTTGCATACATTCGCGTTGTTGCTCATTCCCATTACATATGTTCAATAAAAAAAAAAAAACCATTACATTCGTTGTTGCGAATTCCCATTACATATGTTCAATAAAAGAAACAAACATTACATTCATTGCTCTGAATTCCCATTACATATGTTTAATAAAAAAAAATTCACTTTGCGTTGCTGCGCATTCCATTTCGTTTCCTCAATGAACAACAACTAAAATTACTTCACAGTATTGTGTAAAAATTTTCACATGCACGCTACTGCGTGCTTTCCTTACATTACATGTGCAAAATGAACAATTAAAAACATATAATATTACATATTACATGTGTTGTAAAAAAAATTACACCCGTGAATTCTAAAACAATAAAATTAAAGTCTTCAGCTACATTTACCAACCTCAGTACATTTCCATTAATTGTTTTACTGATACACTGGCCATTAATAAAAAATTTCACTTCACGTTAAGAAAAATAGTGCAGGAATGTACATCACTTGATATCAATCGGACGACTATAAACAAAATCTCATGGTCAAACCATATGGGCTTTCATGCTGCTACTATAACCGATGATATTGCCCTCAATAATCAGACAGTTGACAGAAATATCGCAAGCCCCTTTTCTGCTGAACTTTACGCTCCGGGAAAAAAATTTGTTTTCAAAAACTACTGATCCACGTGTCAAATGGTGTACATTATCGCTGCCCCTTTGAGAAATACCACTGTCTCATGAAAAGCGGTGCAATTAACATTGGCGGTTTTCTGGAGTAAATGTGGCAGTTGGAATTACATTTCAACACTCCCCTTTAATTTCAACTGCTGGGTTATCAGTCATACCCAGACATTTCCTCAAAAGTTCAAAACTTTTATGTTTTAATGACTTGGTCAGAATGTTTGCAACCTGATCCTGAGTTCTGTAGTGTTTTAAAACAATTTCTCCATTGTTCACCAATTCCCTAATATAATGAAACTTTGTTCCAATGTATTTCGTTCTCTTATGAAACACAGAATTATTAGATAATGCAATAGCTGAGCTATTGTCACAAAAAATCACAGTGCCTTTTGTTTGCTCTTGGCATAAACTTCTTAACATCCTTCTCATCCAAACTGCTTGACATGCTTTTGTTGTAGCTGCCACATATTCTGTCTCTACTGTAGACAACGTTGCAATAGGTTGTTTTTTAGAAGCCCATGAAATAGCTTCTCAACCCATGTGAAAAATATAACCGGATGTGCTTTTCCGATCATCTACACTTCTAGTCCAATCACTATCAGTGTATCCAATTAAATCTGAACATTCTAAAGTAGTATATAAAATGCCAAACATTTTATTACCTTTAACATACCTTAGAATCCTTTTTGTTGCCTGCCAATGTGCTTCTTTTTGCCTCTCCATGAATCTGGAAATCAAACTAACAACATACATTATATCCGGCCTAGTTGCAGTCAAATACATGAGGCTGCCAACTATGCTCTTGTGCAAACTAGGATCAAAATCCTTGCTGTTGTCCTCTTTACGAAGTTTTAATCCCATCACTGTGGGACTGATTTCTGCTTTGCACTCTTGCATATTAGATCTTTCCAATACTTCATTGACATATTTCACCTGTGAGATAAAAATCCCATTTTCATTTTGTTCTACTTCTACAGCAAACCCATGTCAGTCTTTTCAAATTCTTCTTTCATGACTTTTTTGAAATTTTCAATGAGATAATAATCATTATTTGTGAAAATAACTTCATCAACATATAACACAACAATTAGCATTTTACTATCCTTTTCTTTGATGTAGAGAGTGGGTTCTCCCTCACACTTTTCAAATCCATTTTCGAGTAGATAGGAATCTATCCTACTCTACCACGCTCTTGGTGCTTGCTTCAGCCCATAAAGAGCTTTCTTCAATCTGCACACTTTGTGCTCTTGGCCTTTCCTTTCATAGCCTAAAGGTCACTCAATTTAAACCTCTTCCATTAACACTCCATTTAGGAATGCTAACTTCACATCCATTTGGTAAAGTTTCCACTTGTTTTGTGTTGCTATGGACAACACTGCTCTCACTGTTTCCATTCTAGCTATAGATGCAAAAGTTTCCTCATAGTCTCTCCCATACTGTTGCTTATATCCTTTGACAACAACTCTTTCCTTGTGTCTTTCTATTTTTCCTTCAGCATTACTCTTGGTCTTGTAGACCCATTTAACTCCACTGACATCCTTCCCTTTTGGTAGTTCAACTAAATCCCATGTTTTGTTTCTTTCTATGGCATTGATCTCTTCATCCATAGCTTCTATCCATTTCTTATCCTTAATTGCTTCTTCGAAATGAACAAGGTCATCAACATGACAATATAAAGCAAACAAATAATTCATACCTTCATTTGTTGCCTCTTGTTCATAAATGTCATTTAAATTTCTAAAATTTTTACCTCTTTTGTTTGGTGTACAAGTGCTTCAAGAAGCACTTGAATTTCCTCCTTGTGGTGTGCTTGGAGAAGCACGTTCATTTCTCCTCAAGGGTGTCTCTTGCTACCCTTATGTCGGTGCCACTGTTTGGCGATGTATTTCAGCCATCTCCTCATCATCTTCATCATATGGAAAAGAGTTTTTAACATTCATTGTTTTTTCCATGCTTCCATCCCAAGCTTCCTCCTCAATGAATTGAACATATCTACTCACAATAAGCTTCTTAGTGGATGGGTTATACAACCTAGAAGCTTTGGATTCGTCACTGTATTCAATGAAAATACATTTCTCCCATTTGTTGTCCAACTTCTTCCTTAGTTGATCTGGAATGTGTGGATAAGCCACACATCCAAAAACTTTCATGCGGGTGACTCCTTGCTTTGTCCCACTCCATGCTTCTACCAGCACTCTATTCATGACTGCTTTTGTAGAGCATTTATTCAAAATGTACGCTACACAGTGTACAACTTCAGCCGAATAATCATTTGGAAAATGCTTTTCCTTTAACATACTCCTCGCCATATCTATTATTGTCCTTTTCTTCCTTTCGGAAATTCCATTTTGCTGCGGAGTGTGCCTAGTGGTAAACTGTTTATGAATTCCATTTTCTCTACAAAAAAGTAGAAATTATTTGGAGATATACTCACCTCCTCTATCAGTTCTTAGAACTTTGATATGAAGCCCACTTTGGTTTTCTACAAGTGCCTTGAAATTGCAAAATCTTTCAAACACTTCACTTTTGTTCTTCAGGAAATAAACCCAAGCTTTTCTGGTAAAATCATCAATGATGTTAGTATCTAATGGCTGTCTGCAAGTGATGGAGTTTGCATCAGTCCACATAAATCTGAGTGGACAATCTCTAAGGGTCCTTTTTCCCTTATGCTTTTCCCTGATGGAAAACTTTCTCTGTGTTGTTTCCCCAAGATACAACCTTCACAAAGGCTATCTGGTTTCTCTATTAATGGTAATCCTCTTACCATTCCTTTTCTACTCAACAAGTTAAGACCTCCAAAGTTGAGATGTCCAAATTTCAAGTGCCACAACCAATTTTCATCTTTTGGTTCGCTTTGGAAAGCCTCTTGGATCACTGCTGTTATTTCTTCTCCATCTTTTAAATCTGCTTTCATTCTGAGAGGGAACATCATGTTCCTTGTCATGTTCACCTCAGCAATACATCGTTTGCTGGGTGCTCTATCCATGATAGCGCATATATCATTCACAAAGAAAACATTGTACCCCTTTTGAACAAGCTGTCTAATACTTAAGAGGTTACATTTCATTTCAGGAACATAATAAACATCTGCTATGGTTTTCTTTTCACCTTTCCTTGTTAAAACATTTACTTTTCCTTTTCCCATAACAAAAACTTTACTATTAGTCCCTGGTGTGACTTGTGACTTCACACTCTGATCTAACTTAGAAAACAGGGCTATGTTTCTTGTCATATGGTTACTGCAACCGAAGTCTAGAAACCATACATCTTCACTCTTTGCTTCAACCATATTACAAGCTAAAAACAAATTACCTTGGCTGATATTTTCTCTAGTGAAATTTGCACTAGTTCTATTATTTATATCATGTTGTTTCTTCCTACGTTCATTTGCATAATGCCCATATTTTTTTACAATAGTAACATTGAACATTAGATTTATCATACCTTTGTCCTTAAGCATGATGTTGTCCACTTTGTTGGCCGTTGCCTTGGCCTTGGTTCTAATTTGGCTTGTTGCCTCTTCCTTGAGCATTTGCTGCATTGTTTCTTCCACCTCTGTTTTGGATTCTGCCTCTTCCTCCCTTGTTTCCTCTGCTTTGAACTCTTCTTCTTCCAAAGAAAATCTGGGTCTTAAAGGTGTGCTCTAGAGATGAGTTTTTATTTCTACTCAATCTGTGCTCATGTGTCATCAGTGATGCATGTAGTTCATCAACTGAGAAGTTTGTGAAATCATTTGTCTCTTCTATGGTGGTGACAATCACATAGAACCTTGAGGGTAGGACCCTCAATAGTTTCTCCACAATCCTCCTTTCTTCAATAATCTCTCCATGGGACCTTATCTGTGTGACTAGTCCAATCACTTGTGTGAAAAATGAGTCAATACTATCTGACTCCTTCATGCACAGGTTCTCAAAATCTCTCATCAACAACTATAGTTTTGTTGTCTTCACTTTCTCCATGCCTTGATAGGCTATCTTAAGAGTTTGCCATGCTTCTTTGGATGTCTTGGCTGTTGCTATCCTTGGAAACACACTCTCATGCACTACTTGATATAAAAGGTAGAGGGCTTTAGAATCCTTCTTCTTATTGCTCTTTAACAACTCTTTCTCTGCCCGAGTCAAATTATTAAACTAATTTTCATTTGCTGGTTCTTCAAAACCATCGTCAACAAATTCCCATAAGTCTTGAGAAGCAAGCAGGGCTCTCATAGTTATTGCCCAATATTCATAGTTTTTTCCATTAAATTGTTGGAGTTGAGTATTAAAGATACCCATGGTAGTGTTGGGTTCAGCCATTCTTGCACTCTTAACTATGCTTCAAAATACTTGATTGTGTATTTAAAAATCACTGACTTTCTTCAACAGTAACACAAAAACTAACTTGAGAAATACCTTGGATTCTTTCTTGACTAAGTCATCACACTGCTGGAGAAGCTGCTGCTGCAAGAAATCCTTCCTTCAGCTTCTTTGACACCTTCAAAGAGCCTGGACAAGCTCCCATACCATTTTGGGAATTTCTGATGATTCCAAACAAAAAACTGAACAAAAAATAATGCTCTGTTTTAACACAAGATCTTAACATGAGGAAGCAAATAAAAATTGTTTTGGAGAACAGTTTCACACATACAAAAAAAAAACTTTGTATTCATTAACCAAGATGTTGTTACAAAATTCTTCCTCTCACAGAGGGATTCTCCAAGAACGCTTCAGTTCCACACAAAACAAATTTCAATGTATCTTCTGGAAAAATTACTCTGTCTCTGGTTACATTCGCGCTGCTGCTCATTCCCATTACATATGTTCAATCAACAAAACAAACATTACATTCACTGCTGTGAATTCCACTTCGTTTCCTCAACGAACAACAACTAAAATTACTTCACACTGCTGTGTAAAAACTTTCACATGCGTACTACTGCGTGCTTCCCTTACATTACATGTGCAAAATGAACAACTAAAAACATATAATATTATATATTGCATGTGCCGTGAAAAAAATTACACCCGTGAATTCTAAAACAATAAAATTAAAATCTTCAGCTACATTTACCAACCTTAGTACATTTCCATTAATTGTTTTACTGATACGCTGGCCATTAATAAAAAATTTCACTTCATGTTAAGCAAAATAGTGCAGGCCTATACATCACTTGATATCAATTGAATGGGTGTAAACAAAATCTCATGGTCAAACCATACGGGCTTTCAAGCTGCTACTATAACCATTGATCTTTCCCTCAATAATCGGACGGTTGATGGCAATATCGCAAGCCCCTTTCCTCCTAAACTTTACACTCCGGGAAAAAAGTTGTTTTCCAAAACTACTGATCCACGTGTCAAATGGTGTATATTATTGCTACCCCTCTGAGAAATACCATTGTCTCATGAAAAGCAGTGCGATGAACACTGGTGGTTTTCTGGAGTAAATGCGGCAGTTGGAATTACATTTCAACAAGTTTGTGAAGTATGTAGGGGCGTTCAACACATGGTGGACGAGTCGGCTTGGGCAGCTCAACTCGCCCTACCATCCTTATATATACAATGAAGTTTGGAGCATACAAGGAAGAGGTGCGAAGTAAGGTGAAGCCGCAGAAATAAGGAGGCACAACTCTATGCACACAACCTTGGGCAAGGCCACACGGTGATATCACACAAGTGTTGTATCGGGTGAAGGCATGGGTAGGAGGTCGCTTGTTGTTCAGGTGAAGGCGTGGGTGGAGACTCGGGTGGGTCGCTCGCCCACCGTGCAGAAGTAAACGGAGGTGTCTTCGGGTGACCTGGGTAAGTCGCCCGCTCGTCGTGCGAAGTGTGAAGGGTGACTTGAGTGAGGTTGGCCGCCCGTCAAAACAAAGTTTGGTTGAGGAGTTGGTTGGCAACTTGTGTGAAGGTGCGCCTACCCAGCTCAGGCAAGGAACTTTGGTTGACACACGAAGGTGTGGAAAGTTGTAAAATTAGCTAAGTTAGAAACTTGGTGTTTCCCAAGTATACTTGTAAAGCTTTGTAACATTGTAAAGTTGAATAACATATTATATTCGGGCAGACTCGTTGTTTAGGGAGTTGCCCCTCCCTTTACACTGTGAAATTGTGTTCTCTTGTATAATTGCTGATGATAATGAATGTTTATGGGTGTTCATTGGTATAAAGGAAACATAATAATTACTTGGTTGAGAAACAACAACTAAGTAGGACAAGTGATTAGGCGTAGTCCATGAACATAAGTATTGGTGAAAAGAAAGTGTTCGGTGGTGTCGCACCTCACCAAGAGTGGTTGAAACACTACCGCTAGCCTGGGGGCATGACAGGTGGTATCTGAACTTGGTGAAGAACTTATCAGAGCTAGTTTGAAGACTTGGAGGCGTCTTGCAGGAAGCTGGGTGAAGCAAGTGTGCATACACTTGGAAGTTGGTGACAGTGAAGCAGGTACTTGCAAGTGAAGGAAGCTAGTTTCACACAAATGGAACAAGGGCTGGTTCAGGTTGCAGGCAACTTTGTGAAACTGTTGGATGGTTGAAACTAGATCACAAAGAAGGAAGCTGTTAGCAATGGTAGGTGAATATTAGGTTGGAGAATATATCCATGTTGTGAAGGATGCTTGGCTAGTTTTCATCGAAAAAGTGTTGGAAAGAATGGAGGACTTAGAGTCTTATTGGACTACGAAGATGGATTTGGTAATGGAGGATGAAGAGGATACTTCGAAGATGAGGGAAGAACCCGATGAAATCCGGACTCAACATGAGTACATTGATATTATGTGTGAACAACTTGAAGTAAAGGTTAAGGAGATTGGGAAGGTAAGAGATCGAGGCTTGGCAGAGATCGTGAACTTGCAGAAATCTCCTGATGAAGCTAGAGATGAGATTGCAGTATTGAAGAGGGCCATGAGGCATAACTCAGATGGAGGAGTGCCTCATGTGAAAGTCAAGGAACTAGAATCTTATGATGGTACAAGAAGCATAAAAACTCTTGGCAACTTTCTGTGGGATATGGAGCAATACTTGAAATGCTTGGGTCTATCCGATGATGAGACAAAGGTGAAGGTAGCTGCTCAACTCTTGACGAAGGATGCTAAGATGTGGTGGCAAAGAAGGATGGATCAGATTGCCAATGGCAGTGCTGGTGACATAACTTCATGGGATGACATGAAGAAGGCTTTGCAGACCCATTTTAGTCCTCAGGATGAAACATGGGAAGCAAGGATGAAGATTAAGTTCATAAAGTAGATAGGGAAACTACAGACATATCAGCGGGAGTTTGCAAGTGTAATTCTGGAACTTCCTGACATGGCAGAGAGGGACAAGGTGTTCAACTTCATTATTGGATTGAAGCCTTGGGCATGCAATGAAGTGAAGAGGTAGAAGATTAAAACACTTGAGGAAACTTTTGTTGCTCTAGATAGGTTGGTGGAGCATTATGATGAGACTCTTGATGATAGGAAGAAGAAGTCCGATAAGCCGAAAGATAAGAAGAAGGATGATGCTTCGAAATAAGATGATAAGTCGAAGATGAAGGATGCCTTGAAGTTTTGGATATGTGTTGAACCACATATGGTGAAGAATTGTCCTTCAAGACCGAAAGTGGCCACTATTGCATAATCTAATACGAAGAATGAAGAAGCTTCTGTGGGGATGATGCAGATTCTTGGAGCTGTTGCTGCTACAGAGGTGGTCTCTCAGAGAGATCTTGAGAGGAAAAGCTTGGAGTATGTTTGGATGAAGATTGGGAGTGTGGATATACTCACTATGGTGGATAGTGGGGCTACTCACAACTTCATGAGTGAAGATAATACAAGAAGGATTGGGCTGAAGTTTGTACCAGTGAAGGCACAAATGAAGACAATGAGTTATCCTGATTGTGTTCTTGGTGTAGCTAAAACAGTGGAAACAACACTAGGTGAGTGGACTGGGAAAGTCGACTTCACTATAGTGCGGATTGATGACTAGGAAGTTGTACTGAGAATGGAATTCTTGAAACAATTTGATGCTATGATTGTTCCACATTTGAAGAAGTTGTACATTTACAATGGAAGGGAAGATGTACCCATTGGTGTTTCAACCAATTGTGTGACAAGGCCTAATTGTAAACTAGCAATGATGCAAAGGGATAATGAGAAGCAGGAAGATGTACCCATTGGTGTTCCAACCATTGGTGTGACAAGGTCTAATTGTAAACTAGTAGTGATGCAAATGGAGGATGAAAAGCGGATGGAAACATGTGTAAGCGATTATCTACTATTGAGACAAAGCTTACCAAGCAATCATTGGTCATCAGGACACTATCTGATAGTATCTTGGATTTGTTAGAAAGGCTAGAAGTGGTTGAGGATGATGATGATAATGAGGAGATTTATGTGAGACTGAATGTATGAGAGGAGGATCAGGCTACATATCTCCAGAGGATGGAGTTAGAGAATCTTGACAGATGGATTGAGCTCATTAGTGAGGGCGAGCCTTCAGGCTCTACTCCCTCTACATCTTCTTAGATGAAATAGAAGATGGGGCTCATTGTTAGCTGCTCATGGCAGTGAGTCCTTGAAATAGGTTGAGCAGGTATGACAAATGATGCAGGAATGGTTCAGCATTACCATCATGACATGTTGAAGATTGGATGGAGCTTCCATGGACCTGAGCATGGATGAGATTCCTGGTGAGTCAAGGATGTGGTAGAATCCGAGATAGACTGGTGAAGGCATAAGGATGTTGACTCTCATGGCTTGAGCGTGACAGTTGGATTAGCTACCCAATTAGTTCAAACATGGGGTCCGAAAGTGTATAGAGAGATGTTGGCATCAGGCAGGTAGGAAAGATGATAGTTCAAAGGATGTGACGACACATGATGGAGATGGAAGTTCTACATATGTTGCACGGATGTTTGTAGTTTGTGGAGGAGTTGATATCATGGACCAAGGATGAGATAGTTGTTGATGATGATCTTGGTGGATGACTACCAGGATCGGATGCTGTCGAGGACAAAAACAACTTTAGGTGGATGAGGATGTAAGGACCTGCGATCCTCGGCACGACCTCCCGGTTAAGTGTGACTTGACTTGGTGAACGAGCGAGTTGGAGACATGGACAAAGTGCGAGTTCATGACATAAATGTGTGAAGGACAACATAAAAATGCACATAAGGAAGTAGAGTGATGGTGTTTATATGGTGTGGGGGGCATTGGTTCAACCCACAGGTTGACCTACGACTTGGAAAAAGGCCAACCACGATGATGGCATGTTTGCGAAGTATGTAGGGGTGTTCAACACATGGTGGATGAGTCGGCTTGCGCAGCTCAACTCGCCCTACCATCCTTATATATACAATGAACTTTGGAGCTTGGAGGGTATCACTGGGACGCTCTCATCATGCATACAAGGAAGAGGTGCGAAGTAAGGTGAAGCCGCTGCAAAAAGGAGGCACAAATCTACGCGCCCAACCTTAGGCAAGGCCGCATAGTGATATCGCACAAGTGTTGTATCAAGTGAAGGCGTGGGTAGGAGGTCACCCATTGTTCAGGTGAAGGCATGGGTGCAGACTTGGGTGGGTCACCCGCCCGCTGTGCAGAAGTAAACAGAGGTGTCTTCGGGTAACTTGGGTAAGTCGCCCACGCACCATGCGAAGTGTGAATGGTGACCTGGGTGAGGTCGTCTGCTCATCGAAACAAAGTTCGGTTGAGGAGTCGATTAGCAGGTCGTTTGAGGGCGTGCTCGCCCAGCTCGGGCAAGGAACTTTGGTTGACAGACGAAGGTGTGGAAAGTTGTAAAATTGGCTAAGTATGAAGCTTGGTGTTTCCCAAATATACTTGTAAAGTTGAATAATATATTATATTCGGGCAGACTCGTTGTTCAGGGAGTTGCCCCTCCCTTTATACTGTGCAATTGTGTTCTCTTGTATAATTGCTGATGATAATGATTGTGTATGGATGTCCATTGGTATAAAGGAAGCATAATCATTACTTGGTTGAGAAACACAAACTAAGTAGGACAAGTGATTAGGTGTAGTTGATGAACATAAGTATTGGTGAAAAGAAAGTGTTTGGTGGTGTTGCACCTCGCCAAGAGTGGTTGAAAGACTACCACCAGCCTAGGGGCATGACAGTCGATCTGCGAGAGGCAATCCATGGTGTGAGAGGAAGTGGGCTTATTCAACCAATGATACCCCCCACATTGGCTGGTTGGCTAGTGTTTCTCGCTGGTGGCGGGAGGTTCTTGCTACTCCGCAGCTGCTCTTTCCTACAAACTATTCTTCTTGCCCAGAACTCTTGATGCCACGTCCATGGTGACCACTGCCTGCCTGACATGAAAGGTATCTTGGTTCTTTCTTTACTTAGTCCATGCTTTTCATGTTGTCGAGGTAGGGTTCTATAACTGCTACCTGAATAAGTTTCTTGATGACTCGTGGCCCCCCACACATACGTACAACTCGGGGTATTCAGCCTCCATGGGAGATGGCTTGGTGTATTATAGTCTTATCGAAGGTAATAGATATAATCTGTTATCATTCCCGTCATATAGAAATTATTAGTTTTGTGTTCAAGGACATTGATTCAAGGGTTTATGGCTACTACGATTAGCTAGGTGGGCTACCAGCAACATGAGCTCTCCACACACAAGTAATTCCTTTACCTCTAGTTTCTCCTTTGATTTGATTTATTTGCCCGGTCTACACTTTCAAATGATTCTAACCAGAGGGTTGTCTTGTAGGTAACCCCTCCAACACATCGGTTCCATTTATGGTTGCGTGGGTATATGTCGAGTCCTTACTGCTTGTACCTTTTGGTCCCTTCTAGGTTGGAATCTGCTCTCTAGTTTCTTACCGCTTCTTCTATGCAGTATTACGCATGTGTTTAATATGAAGGCCGAGGCTAAGGCTGACAAATTCTTCTCTGGTTTTTATTTAAGCTTCTGAGGAATAATGAATTAGATTTACTGGGTATAATTGCGGGTTTGATGTTGCAGAACCCGGACTTGTATTTATATGATTGTCTTTTATTTTTGCTGAGATTCTTTTATAAGAGAAACAAGTTTTGATAGCAATTCTCGTGGATTCATAAATGGTTTTAGGGTTGGCCCATATTATAATTCTATCATGCGTGTAGCTAATATGGTTACTACTATAATGAACATATCCATATATTTTTCTTTTTAAGTTTAGATTTCATCCTCCTGTTTTAGAAAATAATGAATAGGAACAATAAAAACTCTAATTCAAATCTTGAATGCAAAACCAAAGTATCTCAATTTCTCTGTTTAAGTTTAGATTTCCCCCTCATGTTTTAGAAAGCAGTGAATAGGAACAATAACAAATCCAATTCAAATGTTGAATGCACAACTTCTTCAACCACGACTTCCGGCAATGAGAAGATGGGTTTCGTATGAAATTTCATTGACGAATACAATCCAACAATTCCAATTGAAAAGTTTTGTCTTTAAATATGACTTCCACCTACTAAAATTTTGTGATTTGGACGAAATTTCATTCAACGAATGACCTAAGAATGGTGATTTAATTTTCAAAGAAGTGGTGTAACAACTACATACATTAAAAAAAAAATCTTTACTCGTACCGAGGAACATAAACATGACATAGATAGAAATTGGGGTATTTAATTATGTATCCAGTAGATACTAAATACAAGAATAAATAGTAATTAATTTACTGTGTTGTACACAGCTGGATGACATTTCATTTAAAATCCTTAACGCTTACGTTAATCTCTTATGGAAAGAAATCCAGTTTCACGATATGCCTATTGAATGATCTGAAAGCCAGACTACACATTATCTACAGGGCCCGTCCTTCGGCCTATGGTTGTCAGCGCGACAGGGTGGTGGGTGAGTTACATGGTAAGAGGGGAGACAACTTATTCAACCAACGAGGTCCCCCCATGACCTGGTTGGCTAGTCTTTCTTGCTGGTGGCGGGAGGTTCTTGCTGCTTCACAGCTGTTCTTTCATGCGAACTGTTCTTCTTGCCCGAACTGTTGATGCCACGGCCATGGTGGCAATTGCCCGCCTCACATGAAAGGTATCTCAGTTCCCTCTTTGCTTAGTTCACATTTTTCATGCTGTTGACGTAGGGTTCTGTAACTATGACCTCACTAAGTTGCTTGATGACTGGTGGTCGTACACACATAGGTACAACTCGGGGTATTCAGCCTCCATGGGAGATGGGTTGGTGTATTGTGGTTTTATCGGAGGTGACAAATATAATCCGTTATCAAGCTCGTCATATAGAAATTATTAGTTTACAACTAGATAGGTGGGCTGCGAGCAACAAGAGCTCTCCACGCACAGGTAATTGCTTCACCTCTAGTTGCTCCTTTGATATGATTTCTTGGCCTAGTCTGCACTTTCAAATGACTCTGACCAGAGGTTTTTCTTGCAGGTAACCCCTCCAACACATCAGTTCCATTTGTGCTTGTGTGGGTATATGACGAGTCCTTACTGCTTGTACCTTTCGGTCCCTAGGAGGTTGGAATCTACTCTCTGGTTTCTTATTGCTTCTGCTATGAAGTATCACGCATGTGTTTTATCTGAAGACTGAGGCTGAGGCCAAAAAATGTTTCTCTAGTTTTTATTTAAGCTTCTCAGTAATAAAGAATTGGATTTACCAGGTATAATCAAGGGTTTAATGTAGAAGAATCCAGACTTGTATTTATATGATTTTCTTTTATTTTTGTTGAGATTCCTTTATAAGAGAAATAGGGTTTGATAGCAATTCTCGTGGATTTATAAATGGTTTTAGGGTCAACCCATATTATAATTCTGTCGCATGTGTAGTTAATATGGTTACTACTATAATGAACATATCGATACTTTTCCTTAAGGAATTTGGACATTTTATATCATGTATGGTATGCCATTTATTACTGTGTATATGAATTATTTATTTTTATGTCGTTATTGCTTTCCTTGATTCGAATAGAATTCATGTAAATAGTCGATAGTCCATTCATAAATTTTAATCTGGTTTTTACATAGGAAAAGTCCGACAATTCCGAATTTATAAAGAGTATGATTATCCTAGGTTCTGGTACAGCTCTTCAAAAGGGTGTTTCTTTTCACTGTTTAAGAAAAAATGGCTTCTATAGTATTAAGATTTGTTTAATGCATTTATAGAATAGTTGAAAGTATATGCTCACAATGTAATGCTTTACATATAATAGTTGTTGCACTGTATATTCATTTTAGCATCTATGCATATCTTAACGGTTCTTTATTGTGTATTGGTTTAGATATACAATTTGAAACAACCTTATTCGATTTATTTCAGATTGTAACAATACTCTCTAAACCTATCTATATAATGTTTATTGGAAGTGTTATGCTTCCCTTATTTACCTTCTTATTCTGAACATATAATCTTCTACAACATGTTAATTTACTTAATTGTCTTTTGTTTGCATATCTATACATATATGCATAATTTTTTGAGCACAGGTTATTTTACTTACCTATATATGATTTAAGAGTATATATAATTCTTCAGAAATCTAGCTAGTTTACTTACTTATGTGTTTGTCGCTTGATAATCTATGTATGATCTATCTCTGTCTAAAAGTCTTTCCTCCCAGGCACGATTCTGGTGATTACATCTAGAATCTCCCTTGAGCACTTCTATTTCCTTATAGTTAAGTCATTGTATTCGCAGATATAGTGGTGTCCATGGTCAAGTCTCAAGTTATTTACCTTAGCAGACTGTTCATGGGCATTCTTCCCACTAATTTATTCCACCCAGGAGAGATCCCTCAATATTTTTTGCAACTCTATATTTCCCTTTTGAGGGCAGCTGGGAACTGTTTCTTAATAACTATTTCTTTTAAATTATTGAAACAATTATTATTTTAATTAACATATCTCAATTCTTAATTATGCATTAATCGGGTAAAAAATATATACTGGCCTTCCAGCATCAATCATTGTTATATTTAACAACATAACTTAAAAGTTTAAATGTAGTGAAACATAAAATTAAACTCAGTAACTGTAGTAATTTTCTACGTAGCATGGGGTGTTACATCTCCCAACCTTTTGAGGAACACCATCCTTGGTGTTCTGCAGATTAAGAAAATAATGTTGGGAAAGCTTCTTCCATAATTCCCTCTTCTTCCCAGGTCACTTCTTTTGAGCCGAAGTGCTTCCACTCCACTTTAACCTTGGGCATGACCCGTGACTGCAAGGTGGCTTCTCTCCAATTGAGAATATGAAGAGGCTCTACTAGGAATTCTCCTTCCAGTTCGACTTGCACATACAAAATTCACAGTCAATTTTTTTTTTTAATTCATCCAAAAGTTAAGCATTCTCCTTACCCAATTACCTGAATATTTTCCCAGCTAACTATATGTTGCAGGTTATAAAAAGGTGTCGACCTTGATATGGCTTGGTAATGCAAGTTTATAGGCTACTGACCCAATCTGTTCCGGCACTTGAAAGGGTCCACAATACCAGGGTGCTAATTTAGCACAACACCTCTATTGTAAAGAACTCTTTTAGGTCTTCACTCTTAGATAAATGTGATCCCCTGGTTGAAATTCTCTGTAGTTTCTCTTTCTATCTACATACATTTTATGCCTATCCTGGGCAACCCTTCTTAACTATCTCTTCCATTTACGCTAGCATGTCTGGACCGAAAGTTAGATTATTAAATCGGTTGTTCCAATCTATGGGTACTCTGCATCTTCTTCCATACAATATTTCGAAGGGGCTCATGCCCAGTTATTCATGGTGTCCATTGTTATAAGAAAATTCCACCAAGTGGAGGTAGTCCTCCCACTTATGTGGCTATTGCATCACAAACATACATAGCATGTCCTCTAAAACCTGATTCACATGTTCAGTTTGTCCATCCATTTGAGGATGATAAGCTGTATTAAATTGAACCTAGGTGCCCAGTCCTAAGAAGAGGGTCTTCTAGAATTTAGATGTAAATTTTACATCTCTATCAGAGATTACCACCCTTGGTATTTCATGCAAACGGAATATTTCATTCATAAATATGTCAGCGATTTCCACTATTTTATAAGTGGATTTTACAGGGATGAAGTGAGCTGTGTTGCTCAATTTTCCCACCACCACCATAATTGAGTCATGCTGCCTTCTGGTGCGAGGTAATACGGTGATAAGATCTAGAGATATTGTCTCCCACTTCCATTCCGGAATGGGCAATGGCTACAGTAGACCAGCAGGGTGCTGGTGTTTTGTCTTCACTATCTGGCACTCTAAACATTTGGATAAATATTCAGTGACATCCTTCCTTAACCCGTGCCAAAAATACCCTTTCTTGATGGATGAAAACAATTTTTGGTAACCCGGGTGACCAGTGTATGGTTTCCTGTGAAATTCATGCATTATCATTTTTTTAACCATGCTTTGGATAGGAACATTTAATCTATTTTTGAAGGTAAGGAGGTTATCAAGACTTATGTCAAAATATGATTTTTCTCCTTTTAACAGAGTTGTTTTGGTTCGTTGCAATAGAAAAGTGTATTATGGATCATTGCATGAGGCTTCTTTTATGATTTCATGGATGTTTGAGTTTAACTGATTGATTTGGACCTTGTAAACACCATGCACTTTTATTCTCAAAGCATCAACCACTCAATTTTCTTTTCCTTTGAGATCCTTCATCTCGAAATCAAATTCACTTAAAAATGCTATCCGCCAGGCCTGCCAAGCATTTAGGATAGACTGATTAAAAAAATTAGTAAGGCTGCTATGATCTATTAGCAACAAAATATTTTTCTTAACAAATAGTGTCACCACATTTTAAGAGCATGTACCACTGCTGTTAATTCAAGATCATAAGCTGAGTATCGTTGCTCATAATCCTTCAATTTTCATGATTCATAAGCAATGACTTTCCCTTCTTGAGTTAATACTCCTCCAACACCTTCTTTACTAGTATCTGTGCAAACCAAAAAATATTTTTCCGAATCAGCTACCTTTAACACAGGTGCAATGGTAAGTAGGTTCTTTGATTTTTCAACGCTTTGCTAACATTCAGCTGTCCATTTGAAACAATGTCCCTTTTTCTCTAAAGAAGTCATGGGAAAAGCAATTTTTGAAAATCTATCGATGAACCTATGGTATTACCCGACCAAGCGTAGGAATGATCTGACATCCGCGACATTCTTTGATGTGGTCCATTCCATAATGGTTTTTATCTTTTCTAGGTCTACAACTATCCTCGCTATTGATATAATGTGACCTAGATACTGAATCTGGTCTTTAAAAAAATCACACTTATTGTACTTAACATATAGCTCCTTTTCCCATAGTGTTTGCAATACAATCCTTAGATGTTCTTCATGCTCTTCTCAATTGTTGGAGTATATTAATATGTCATCGATAAAAATCAGCACAAATTTGTTGAGATAGGGCTAGAAAATACCGTGCATCAAACTCATGAATGTAGCTGGGTCATTTTTTAGGCCAAAGGGTAGCACCACGAAATCGTAATGACCATAATGAGTTATAAACGTAGTCTTGTCCTCATTCTTTGTCCTTATTTGGTGGTAGCCAAACCTTAAATCGATCTTTCAGAAAATCTTTGCTCCTTGCACTTGATCAAATAGGTCATCAATATGTGGCAAAGGGTATTTGCTTTTTATTGTAATTTTGTTCACCTGATGATAATTGATACACAATCTCAAGGTTCCATCCTTTATTCATACAAATAATATGGGGGCTCCCCAAGGGGACATGCTGGGGTAGATATATTTTTTATCCAAAAGCTCTTGAAGCTCCATTTTGAGTTTTTTTAACTCAGGTATGCTCATTCGATAAGGTTGTTATAGCTCCAAATCTCACTATTATGGTTTGTGATGCTGCACTCATGGCCTAGGGCAACCCTTCCTTCCAGACCTGGTCCAAAATCTAAAAAACAGTGTTTTATTCCCTATACGCGACATTTCCCTGAGTTAAACGCGTGTATACGTGGGTTCACATATACCCAACCCGCGTATATGTATTAAAACACTTAAAAAAATATATAACTCCTTATTTTCGGGCAGAGATCGTGGGTTTTACCTGTTGATCACCTGTTAGTGCTCGTGACCTCAACTGTTCCCAACCAATTCCTAACTAAAAAACTACCTTGGAATTGGTATAAAAAGACACCAAAGGGAAGGCCTAAGGGAGGAGAGAAGATAGAGAAAGATTATTATACTGAGATTTTCCCCTTGATCAGGTCTAAAGACCCTTGTGCCTTCTGCACTTCCCCTATTTGTACAGGAAACCCTTGTTTCCTTGTGATTTGATATTCATCCATTATTTATGGCATCTTGGAGTAAGTCTTGGAAGGAGATATGCTAGAGGCTTGAGGCGGGACGGATCTAGAAGGAGGCTGAGCTTGGAGCCTGCAGAGGTTGCTCAGGTGATATTACTCTTTTTTGTACTTCCTATTTGTCTATAATAAAGAAACACGTCTTGGTTCTATTGGATACCTATACCAATAGGTTTCATATTTCATGATGGGCAAATTCAAATGCCAAATATGCTCTGCTTTGCTGATACAAAGATCACATATTTCCAAGGAAAGGCAAGGTGTGTACATACCTTCATGTTTATTAAATTTTGATGGGTGGTCCAACAGTTTAATCTGGATCATGCCATGTTTCAATTTTCTGTTGTAGAATAGAGAAAGAAGTCTGTCCAAACTGTTTAATCTTGGCAGATCAGTAGTTAGGTAGAGAAGC
>APFE031139980.1:118665-136783 GCA_000404065.3 Pinus taeda
CAATTGCTGCTGTTTTACTACAGAAAGATGACCAAGGAAATGAGAAACCCATTGCTTTCTTTAGTAAAGCTCTTAGAGATGCACCCCTCAAGTACCAAATCATGGAAAAGCAAGCTTATGCTTTGGTCAAAGCTATTAAGGACTTTAGGATCTACATCCTATACTCCCATGTTATAGCCTATGTACCAAGCCGAATAGTTAAAGACATACTTACTCAAGAGAAATTAGAGGGCAGAAGAGGAAAATGGATTGCCAACATTTTAGAATTTGATATTGAAATAAAACCTACAAAACTGATAAAAGGGCAAGGTTTGGCCAAATTAATGTCTGAAACAAATTTCCAAGCCTTGGACAACAACCAACTGGACAGTGAACCGGAGCTGGCGACTCCAAAGATCAATGTAGCCTTTGAACAATCCCCCTGGTATTCTGATATCTGTTATGTGTTACAAAACCTGTGTGCTCCCCCAGGGCTGTCCAGAACTAAATGTAGGTTCCTAAAAATGAAAGCTTCAAAATTTTGTGTTATGGATGGCAATCTACTTTGGAAAAACCATGAGGGTATCTTATTAAACTGTTTGATTGAAAATGAGGCTAACAAGATCATGGAAGAATTTCATGCAGGTGATTGTGGTGGACATTTGTATTGGAAGTCCACTGTGGATAAGATACTGAGAGCTGGTTACTATTGGCCCACTGTTTTCCCTGATATCAAGAAATTTACCACTTCATGTCATAAATGTCAAGTGTTTGAAGGAAAGAGACAGTTACTGCCACTACCTTTAAGGCCTATTACAACAAAGACACCATTTCAGCAATGGGGCTTGGATTTCGTTGGAGAAATTAATCCCTCATCATCAGGCCAACATAGATGGATTCTAACAGCTACAGACTACTTCACCAAATGGATTGAGGCAATCCCATGTAGACAAGCAAATGACTCCACTATCATTCAGTTTCTTGAGACCAATATCCTTGCTAGATTTGGATGTCCTGATAAGATAATAATTGACAATGCTGTTGCTTTTAGATCTAAGAAGATGGTCAGCTTCTGTCACAAATTCCACATCACTTTGGGCCATTCTACTGCATATGATCCCCAAGGAAATGGCCTTGCAGAGTCATCAAATAAAAGCCTTGTAAACATGATAAAGAAGGTGTTGGAGGAGAACAAAAAGAATTGGCATAAGAAACTTGTCAATGCTTTATGGGCAGATAGATTAACAACCAAAAGATCAATTGGGGTCAGCCCATATGAATTAGTCTTTGGATTAGAAGCCAAATTTCCCTCATCACTAGGGATCCCTGTCATGAAGCTACTTCAAGAAAGTCAAGCTGAGCCCAATGATATGCAAAGGAGGGTAAATCAAATTATATGTTTGCAGCGAACCAGAGACCAAGTTTATATCAAAGTTCAAATCCTACAAGAGAAGCTAAAGAAAGCTTTTGACAGAAGGACCAAGGCTGAAGATTTCAACATGGGTGATAAATTTCTCAAGTGGGATTCAAGAAGAGAAAATAAAGGTAAGCATGGAAAGTTTGATTCCCTTTAGAGAGGACCATTTATCATCCAAGCAGTACAAGGAAATAACACCTACTTTCTTAAGAATCTTGATGAAACTGATTTGGATGAAGGTCCTGTCAATGGTAGGATGCTGAAACACTATTTTGAATACCTTCCATGAGTGTAGCATGGCTGCCCTTGTACATAATTGTATAGTGCTTTCTTTTAAAAAACATGTGAATAACTTAATTTTTAGGATCTTGCAGAAGTAGGAAAAGGTTGTACTTCAGCAAGTTATAAATATGACAATCTACAATTTTGAGGTTTCAAGGATGAAAAACTCCAAATTTGGAAGCAGTAGCCAAAGGGCCAAGGCAGGCTGATATGTTGTTCTTGGTCTTTCAAAAGGAAAAACCATCCCCATGTGGAGCCACTGTTGGATACCTATACCAATAGGTTTCATATTTCATGATGGGCAAATTCAAATGCCAAATATGCTCTGCTTTGCTAATACAAAGATCACATATTTACAAGGAAAGGCAAGGTGTGTACATGCCTTCATGTTTATTAAATTTTGATGGGTGGTCCAACAGTCTAATCTGGATCATGCCATGTTTCAATTTTCTGTTGTAGAATAGAGAAAGAAGTCTGTCCAAACTCTTTAATCTTGGCAGATTAGTAGTTAGGCAGAGACGCTAAGGTTCCCAACTTCTTAATCTGGGGCCTTGGAAGAAATAAGGGTAGTGCTAGATAGGAAATCAAAAGAAAAGAAAAAGAAAAAGAAAAGGCACATAAGGGTCTGCAAGTCCAAGTGCACCCTCCAAGAAGAAACAAAAATGCTAGGCAAATAGATGGGTAGGAAGATGGGGTTGCAGAAGTGGTGTTCCCTCCAAAACTAAGTCTTGCTGATCAATACAAGGAAAACAACACAATGGGGCATGTCTAACTTCCCTTTTTCCTGATTTATCATTCATTACTAACATCCCTTCACCAATGGTGGTTATGAAAGAAATTCAAGGTTTTATGTTGATTCTTGATTCCTTTAAGAGCCACATTTATTGTGCAAAAATTCTTTTCATTTTGATCTACTCCCTAATACTAAGTTGTTTTCAAGAAAAGTTAGTAATATCACTCCTCATTCACCTCCCCCCTCCATATTAACCTCTAACTTTATTATCTAACTCCCTATGTTACCCTTTCCCTACTATTATAACACCATGGTGTATAAACCCTAAGTATTCTATAAATGTCCCCTCCTTGGCATTATAGCCATATGATTCACTACCAGGGAATCAAATTGACATCTGGTCAGTTTGAGAACCCAAGCCTAACCTCTCTTCATCCCTCTGAAACTCATCTACCTAGTCAAACCCCCATTTTGCCTAAGAAACTTGAAAAAATCCTTTTTCACCCTCAGACCCGCTCAAAAGGAAAAATGCATGAAAAACCCACTTTATCCGCCTTATCCTAAGTTTGGGACCCATTCGCGCTTTTATGCAAAATTATATCAAAGACCCACTTAGCCTAAGTTTTAAAACCCATCCGTGATTTTGCAAAAATTCGTTCAAAAACCTTAGTTTTCCGCCTCATCCTAAAGTTCTTCGGCGATGCGTGATTTAATAAAGAAAACATTGGAAAACCATGAAATTCATTTGACATTTCTAAGGGCCCCGCCGGGCGCAAATCCCAAGGAAAACAATATTTAATACCCGCCCGACGCCGTATCATCCGCACAGATCTGTGGCCCGTCGACCGTTCGATCAAGCCCTTTTTATCTGACGGTTGACACGGATATTGTACCGGCCCCAACATCTGAAAGATATCGTCCGATATCTGTCAGAGGCTGACGTCAGGTCGGGTCCTCGCGTCGCCCCCAAATTGTATCGGAGCCCCTTCTGACAGATTCCCTGCCGTATCAATGGCGGTGCGATATAATATCGCTGTGGTTTCCGGTTTTCCGCCAAGTCTTCCTGCCAGCGTCAGTGTCGCGTCACTGCCTGCGTTAGCGCCGCGTCCGCAACCTCCGTCCACCATTGCTCCACCTATCTGCCACCTCACCACCCCCGTGGACCACTCACAGGCCGCCACGTCACCTGATGACGTCATGCTAACGTCACCTGACCCTGACCCACCTGATGACGTCATGCTGACGTCATCCAAAAAAGGCGCGAATGTCCCAAAAAAGCCATATTTTGTCAATTTTCGCGTTCTTTTTGCACTTTTGGAAAAAACTATTGTTGCGCCCTCTGCATGCATTTTACGACCAATTGCACCAACCTGCCCAAATCGACCTGGAGACCTTCGGCGCGCCTACCCACCTGCATCCGTGACCCAGACCATCGAGTTTACCAGGTATTTATCCCTGCAAGTCTTCTCTAAGCCTGGTTTTTGTCTGCAAATAACTAAAAACTCACTTAAGGCACTATAAACGCATAATTCACCAGAGAATTCCCTGCACCCAGTTCCCACTTAGAAATTTAATGGTCGAAATTAATTAGCCAAGCCTGTTTGAACTAAGCTTTCATTAAGAACCTGCATTGTTGTTCGCGCAGTCATGAACAGAAAACCTGGTGCCTGCACCCAATTGTTAAAAAGGCTCTGCCGAAGACAACTATTCACCTTCTCAAGTAACTATGGGCAGTATTTCAATTGCTGCAAGCTTACCCTGACATCCTCCATTTCTCAAATTCACCTCTTCACTCGGGCAGTGCTCTTGTTGCCCAGTCTAAGTAACATCAGTCTTCATACAAAACAGAGTCTAAGTGACCGTGGAGATTCCAGTTGCACCGGTGGCCCTCAATGTTGCCCCTTTGAATGCCCCTCAGAGAGAATTGGAGTGGCAGGATTTGGCAGACTTAGATTACCAAATCTCAGAGGACTCGATGACACACAGCAAGTTCCAACTCCACCTGCTAAATGAGCTGAAGGCCAAACATGTGGATGGAGCAGACATATTAGGCATTTGGGATTCCTTCCTCCCAATTTTCAGGCTCCCTCACGTCAACCAATTCCCTGACCTGATTCATCTGTGTGCTGTATGCTATGATCCCACTCAAAGAGCTGTGCTTGACCCTTCAGGCTCAGTTGTATTCTACATGACCCCTGAGGCCATTAGAGAGATGTTGCAGTTCAAGGCTCAGAAGAAATTGGTTCCCCTGTCTCTATTGGATCTGATAAACCAAGGAGCTAAGATGCTGACAGATGCACAAATCACAAAGCTCAACCAATTGTTTATCAACTCTGACATTGTGCAGTACCATCCTATTTTTGCTGGTTACCTCAATCAATTGGGTGTAGACCTTGCAGATATGGTCAGTTCCATCTTGGGGTACAAATCAGTTGAATATATAGATGAAACTGTCCTGGTGATGATGACTATGTTTGCCCCCGGCAAAACTCCAATCTATTATGACTATGCCACCCACATATCAGATAAGATGCATGAGAAGTTCATGAACCTATAGAGAGAAGGTGTTCAGATACACCTCCTACATCTACCACTTGATTCTATATTATCAGCATGAGAAATTCTCATTCATTGTCAAGAGAACGGATGCACAAGGCAATCCAAGGTTTGTAGTGTATTGGAGCTCATGTTTCATTGCAGAGCCTACTCTCCATAAACTTACTACGAAGTTATAGACCTCTTCATTCACCCAGCCATGTCCTTGTTCCTAAGCTCGCCTCCTCCAAGACTAACTGATGAGATGCAAAGAATCCTGCAGTTATCCAAAGTGTACAGCATTGGGGATTGGTATTTTTACCAAAGCTACACCGTTATCAGAATACATGGTTGTGAGCTACCCCTATACAGACTGCCCAAGTATGTGCCCATGAGACTATTCGCCCTTGAATATTTCATGAAATTTGGGAATGCTGATATGATACACTTCTCAGGCAAGGGCAAGAAGGCACAGCTAAAAGTGAAAAATCAATTGGGCCACCTTGTGTTGAACAAAAGGGAGGTAGGCTGGAAAGAGACTGATAGAAAGCTAGAAGGCCTTGGCCTAAAGACCAATTTCCTCTGGAAACCCTATGACCCCAATCACTCCATATCATTAAGAAGGGTCAAATATAGGCTCTCTAGCTATGACCATGTAAGGATTCCTCACATTGAACAATATGCCAATCAACCAAAATGGAAGAGAGGCACACTAGAGGAACCCATCACACAAGAAGAATTGAATGAGAGAGCAAGAAGAAATCTGCTTAAGATGGCTGACTTGGAACTTCCTACACAGGTATTCTCTCTGCCAAAGCCTCAAGCAGGAGCAGTTGTCTCATCCTCCACAGCACATTAGGAGGCAGTCCAAACTACAAGCCAATCTCACAGCAGAGGCAAGGAGAAAGAGATGGAACAGGAACAGGTACAACAGGGACAGGTTCAACAACCCCAACACGTACCACAGCCACAAAAGGAGCAGCCAGGGAAGGGAGAACAGACAGCAGAGGCCCCAATGGCCACACAGCAACAGCCAACAGAAATGGCACCTCCCAGGCAAGACTCAAGGATTGACTCTTCCGTCCTCCAAACCCCACAAAGAGAGGACATAAACGGGAAAAGGGACAGAGAGACTCCCCTTACTACGTCACCAATTCAAGGGGAGAAGAGGCAAAGATTAAACCCTTTCTCTGAAGAAGAAATGCCAATAGGGCAGACTTCAGGTATAGGCCTGCCCAGCATGGAGGCCTCAGCCAGTTCCTACTAGCAAGAGCAAGAAAGGGCAGCAGGAGGAGAAGTTAGCTCCTCAGGCCAGCAAAGGGAAGGCGAGAAGAGCATCAAGGATCAATTCAACGACATCAAAAAGAGAAATGAACCGTTGAGGCTGCAGTTATATAATCATTTATTGAAAATGGCCCCCACAAACCAACAAAGACTCATGTCTGCATATGATGCACATGAGGGTAAAATGATTATGAGCCATTTTACACCAGCAGTGCAGCAACCACAGTCAGCTTCCAATTATATCAGGACCAACCTTGAGGTCCTGTCCAAGGACATCCACCCAATGGATCAAATTGAACTGCACAAACAAACGGGTGAGATGGTGTATGCCACCTTGGCAGACAAAACCTTGGTGAACTATAGGCTACAAAATAGCCTGAATAACACCACTGCACAACTTGAGCTGGAAAGGGCTTCCTCTCAAGCAAAGGACAACAGGATCAAGGCTCTAGAGGAAATCATAATAGAGCTTGGACACGATCCTAAAGATGTCAAGGCAGTGCAAGAGATTCTGAAGCTGAGGGATGCTGATATGGAAGCATTGAGAAAAATGATAAAGATCCCAGCAACTCTTCATCCTCAAACAGAAGAGATTGCCCAGCTCAGACAAGATAAGGATGCAGCTTCTATGCTGATTACATTATATAAAGAGCTCATCCACACACAAGAGAAGCTACAGGAGTTAGAGGCTACCCTGCAGGCAGCATTGCAGCAAAAGGAGGCAGGACAAACCTCACAACCTCCTCCAGAAACAATAAATCTGGAGGAAACTCCTCCAACCACTGCCCCTCCACAGCAGCAGACACAACAGGTAGCACCATCCACCTCAGCACCAACAATAGAGCAGGCTGAAAGCCTTGACATGCAAAAGCTGAGGAATGAAATTCAAGCCTTGGAGTCTCAAATGTCAGAGTTGAATCAGGCCAAGGACACTCTGGCTAAAATCAATGAGAAATATGACAAGTCCAAGCAGAATGTGGCTGAAAGAGAAAGGGAGGTAAAGGCTCTTAAGAAGAGAATAACTGAGGTAGAAAAGGAGCTCACACTGGACAAGGTGACTTCTGAACTCAAAAGGATCCTATGGGCCAATATTGGCCAGTCCATCACAGACCAGTGGGAGTACATTGAGGCCATCCATGAGCAAATAACGCTCATTGGAAAAGCACACAAAGAGATCCAACGGGCAAGGGCATCTCTAGGCAATATGCCTGAGATTTCCACTAAAATGATAAATGTGCTAAACTACAGGACAAGCTTCCAGCTCATCAAAATGGGAATTGGCAACAGGACTGAGACCATTTCAATGATCAAAAGAGTCCTGACACTAAGAAACCTGGTCTAGACCCTGGAAAGAAGAACCCAGGATATGCAGGCAGACATCAACAAATTCCAGGACAGTTTTATGGCACTGCAAAACAGGGGTCTTCCTAGCTTGTTGGAGCCATCAGGAAGGCTACTCTCACATGAAAAATATGCCAAGAGAGTGAACACTTTTGCTGGAAATCAAATTGCAGAGACAGCTAGCACATCAGCAAAAACAGGGCCAGCAACAGGACAAACCCTTTTCAACAGGGTGGAGAGTTTATTTTTTATTATGAATGAAATTACACACTTGTTTGATGAGCCTCCCCATTTTTACAAGTATACTGAGGAAGATGAGACCATGGGGTCAATTTTGAGGCATCAATTGCCTACTCAGGATGTGTGGAATAATTTAATACAATTAATGTTAAATCAAAGCCAGTAATTATGTTTTACTTTTTGGAATAGTTAAATTTTCATACACAGGAAATAAGGATATATCAGCAGGTATGCAGAAAGAGGCTGAGCCAACTCAGCACAAACATTCGGCCACCACAGCATCATTGACAGTCATAGGTGACGGGGCCGAAAGGCTACAGGAGGACAGAGCTGCACAGACACGTCATTCAGTAGTTATAACAAAGCGCTCAACCGACTCAGTGAGCTCCAAAGGTCAAAATATTCTGACAAGAGTAAAGAGCACTTATGTTGTATTAAAATTTGTAAAAACTTCTCATCTACTATTCCTGTACGAGTTAAAGAAGATATTTGATCTCTCAGATGACTCAATGCCTGAGATATTTTGTATGAAGCACTTCTATATATTCCCCCTCGCATTAGTTAGCAGGGGTTGGAGGTTGGATGTAAGAGATTGTTCACATCTATTCTGTTTTTCTTTCATTGTAACTCTTAGAGGAGTAATACAAAGGATGATGGAATTTCCAAAGCTCTGTCTTGCTTGATGTTTTGCTGGTGTTTAGCTGAAAGTTGCAGGATTCCTGCGTATCTCATGACACAATACGTTTCTCTTGTAACTCTTTGTTATGTGTTTGTTATCTTTCATATCTCTTTCATGTTTCCTGTGTTTAAACAGTTAATAGCAAAGAAAAGGAATAGTTCTAGGACTTAATCACAGATTACCCTGAACTCAATCTAAGCTATTTTGAATGTCTTTTCTTTAGTTATAGTAATGAAAGCGTAATTCTTAATTGCTACCCTTTCACACTATATCATCACAATGATTATTGTTCAGGAATTCAAGTTTGCTCCTGACGAATACATCCCTTTCTCACACCCCAGCTTAGTGGAAAATTTTTAATTGCTTTTCACAGGTTGTTTACAGTCCATCATCACAATTTAAAGTTTGTTTCATGAAATATCTAAATGGCCCTGTAATTCCAGCTGCATCAAACTCAGGATTTCAAGAAACCAACAGCCACAGACTCCATTGCCCAATGGACTAATTTTACCTGCAAAACTACACTCTAAAGTTTCAGAAAGGCATCCTCCCAACCAAACATAAACCAAAAACCTTCACTTCATAACTAGCCTAAAATCTCCATAAAACAGAGTCAAACTTTAAAGAGAGAGCCCTCTCTGATTACAGCTGGGCTAGAAGCTATAGTCCAAAGATTGGTTAGTGGTTACCCCGACCGTATTCCCTTGGGAGTCATAGGGAACAACCTGGGTGTTAACAGGTTCTCGATATGCTTCTTCTTTATGTTAATGATGTTCATGTTTGAATTTCATGTATGAATGGATGTCTAAAACTTCATAACTAACTCCTTTCTTGTATAACATAAAGATGATTTTTGTATAAATCTTTGTCCATATACTGTTGCATTCTTTGGAATTGTTGGTTTTGAAGGGCAAAGGAGCGAAAGGGACGTGAAGAACGGTTTGGACCCTTGAGGAACTACCTGAACGTAGGACCTGAGGTACGTCCTTCTTACCTTAGAATTAGCTTTTTCTAGCATAATGGTTGTGTGTGTGCATGTTTCTTTGTTTAGACAACTTTCAGTCTGCTAGGGTTCCAGCCAAAAGCCCTAGGGGATAAAATACCTCAACATAATTGGTGACTCTACTGGGGACAACACTCTTGTTGTTCCTAGTTTGGGTGTTTCTCAAGCCTATCAGGGCTTAGTTGCTTGCTGGTTTATTGTTACTGTCTGATTTGTTCTTTATTTTTGAGTTTTACCAGTTTCTGGAGTTTGTTTTTTATTTTTCTGAAACACTATATATACGCTGTTTCATTTAGTTACAAAAGCGTATAAACGCTTGTTGTCTGAAGTGAACCCACGTATATGCAGGTTTCCTCATAAACAGTCGCGTATACACGTAGTCTGCACTAAGTACAGTCGTGTATATCTGGCAACTTTCAGGATTTATAAATCTTTTTGTGTCTCTGAAGTTTGTCTGGTGCTTTCAGTCAGTGTTGAACAGTCATTTTTGTCAGTATCAGTTCTCTGTGTTACATCAAGCATCCTTACTCTGATTTCTCTCTAATTATAAGGATTTTTGGTCTTGTTTTGTGTTTGCAAGTGTCATCATCTTTTTGCTAAAAACACGCAAGGTTTCTTGATTGGAAGCTTGGCTGCTCTGAGTTATCAGAGCATAAAGATTGTTATCAATCTTTGTGTTCAACTTTGCTTTTTGGTGACATTTTGTTTGCTTAACGAAATCGATTTTTATGACCATTTACTTCTTTGTTTCATCAAAGTTGTCATTTGATACTTTCTCGAAATTGTCTTTTTCATCTTTTTTGGTCTTTGTTAACAAAGCTTTCCTTGCTACCTTCGATTGTTAAAAAGCCTTTTTAAAGCACATTCGTTTTTTGTTGAGTTTTCATTCTTTGAAGGGTGTCAACTTGCAAAAAGTGTTTCTTGCTTGTTGTTTCAATCACAAAGTGCCAGTTTTTGTTGACAGCATTTTCAAAAAGACTTTTTTTGTTGCTACTTTGAAGTGAACTTTTTGAAAAGTTTTTGTTTTGCTTTCTTGAATTTGATTTTCATTTAGTTTCCTTTTGGTGAATGAAAGTGTTTTCTGTTATCTTGAGTTTTGCTTTTAGTATTTAGACGAATTCTAGTATTTTATATTCCATCTAAATATTGTTAGTGGCAAAAGAAAATTTGATAAACAAAACAACTTTCATTTCTTGTTAGAGTAGTTTTCAATCTTGCATCAAGCATTTAGTGTTGCATTAAGATAGATTTGCATCTCTTTAGGCATAAAATAGTTTTGTTAACTTTTGAGTGTGAAGTGTGAATGAAAAGAAAAGAAAAGTTTGTTTCATTAGAAGTTTTCTTTTGAACCCTGTAGAGATTTCTTTTCATCGAAAAACAATGACAAAGTGCATACGCATATACTTAAGTTTTATTAATTTCTTTTGCGTCGAAAAATAACACCACTAGTTTCACTTCCATCATCCTTTGACTTAAAGAACAGCCCTTAAAATCAAGCGCTAATTAAAATCAGCTAGAACTTGTTCTTTTAAGTTAAATACACAAACAAGTTTTAGGATTTTAGGGCCTTGGACTAGGCGAGTGGAGAGTTAAATCTCCAAGGCCATATTAAACGTCAAAACATAGGAGTCTGATCAAAGAGAGAAAATCCAATACCGTTAGGAAGACCAAGAAAGCTCCGGATCTCGAAGTTAAGCACGAGGGTCTGTGAAGACAGGGAAGAGAGATACCCCCTCTCCTACTTGTCCAAACTTACCTCACGGCTGTTCCACCTGGCTTCTGTGATGAGTTGGTGTCCTTAGTTTCCACTCCTAGGAAACTACATAGGTGGCTGCGAGGGGAATCCCGTGGCACCTGAGGTTGACGTTGTATCACTCTCAATAGCACTACTGGAGGGCACCCTTGCGAAGCTAGGGGGCTTGCACTGGCACAGACTGTTGTTAGGAGGTCAGTGTAACTTCCTCTGATACCTTCGCTGATAGGCCTGGGCCCTCATCATCCCAGACTATCTTCGGAAGGCCCTTTATTTTCCACTTTCTCGTATTTTGGTGTCCGGTCCTAATCACCCGGAGCGGAAATACTTGGAAGTTGTTTTGATTGGCTATATCTTTAGGGACTTTTTAGTGGGTACTTTGTGCTCTTAGTCGGCCTAGCTTTAAATTTTTTGAGTCTTTAGTTAGATTTTAAACAAAGAATTCAAAGTGGCTGATCGATCTCCCAGACGGTCTTGAAGACTTCATGGTCTCTCGCCACCAAGTTTAGAACCTTCTTCGAGAAGGCGCAGAGTTAATAATACCGGTGGGTTTCGTCCCACTGCAATTGACGCATCGGGGATTGATCCTCCCCTTGGGGGCAATAGTATTGAAGCAAGGCTTGGTACTTCCATAGAACAAGAAAGGAACACACCAGTTCCTTCTCAAGTTCGCTTACAAGCGAAGGATAGTATTGAGGTAGAAGAACTTTCAGAGTCGTTAGCATCTTCGAATTCTCCCCTACCATCAAGTCATCCACACGTATTGCAATACGTTGGGACTCTGTCACAAAGGCCGTCAAGTCCAGGATACGCTATGAGCTTACCTTCGATGACCACTACGGGAAGCATGGCGTCTACTAGTGCTACGACTGTACAGACTCCTATATCTATACAAGGGGGTGGAACTATTTCCATCCCCTCCGTCTCTTTATTCAGATCTTTTACTAGCACGTCTGTCATTGGGTCTACCTCCATTCCGTCCACGAGTGGAAATTCCCAAACAAATGCTTTCGGTTCTGGGTACTTCCCATTTGGCGCCCATTCATCGGGCATTCCTTCAGCTCCTTTCGGGGCTGCCACATCCATGATGAGTGGGTCGGCTTTGTTCCAAGGTTTTCCATTCAGAAGTGGTCATATACCACATTCCAACCCTACGGTAGGATCTATGCCTTTTCCTTCAGTAGGACAAAGCAGCAATCCTTTCCAAGGTTGGAATAACCCTGGGCTTAGTAGTGCCGGAACTGGGAATCCATTCTTCGGCCAATATGGGAACAGGTCGTATACCACAGTTAGTTCCTTCCAAAGTATTCCTCCCCTAGCTATGGCTTGGAATCCATATCAGGGGTTGTCAACTCCTTACAATCCTTTAGGAGGAAACTTTGCTGGTTATGGTGTATATACGGCTGGAGTTGGTCAAACTCCGAGTTTTGCTGGATCACAAGGCCTCCCTTTTGGCTCAGTGGGTTCTACTGGTTACTTTGGGCAGCCTGGTGCCTCCCAAAATCCAGGCCAATCTTTTTAGAGCTTCGGGACTGCCGCCCAGTCAGAGTGGAATCCCCAAGCCCCACCTAGACTTCCGTTTCTGGCAACGTTAAAATTTCCAGACCTCACTAAGTTAACTAATGACCCAATCAAGTATAATCCGGCCTGGCCTCTGGTCCCAACTAAACTCCCTTCGGATATTCCAAAATTCGAAGGGAAAAGCGGTGAGGATCCGGGCGACCACATAACCACGTTCCACTTATGGTGCTTATCGAACGCCCTGATCGACGACTCGGTTAGGTTGATATTATTTCAACGCACCTTAACTGGTAACGCGGCTAAGTGGTATATAGAGTTGCGTGGGGGAAACTTTACATCATTCGCCGACTTAGCCAATGTATTCTTGAACCATTTTCAGTTGCCCGTCCGGTATGATGCCGGAACCGAACTACTGGCTACTTTTCGTCAGGATAGGGCAACTCACATTTCCGATCACCTTCAGGAATGGAGATGGAGAAAGAGGCTCATTAAAGCCGATATCCCTCCAGGTTTCTGTCTCGAGTGCTTCTTGAATTCTTTGATACCTGAAATCTCTAAAGATGTCTCCATGTCTGGGGTATATTCCGAGGAGCAAGCGATTTTTAGGGCCCAACAATTAGAATTGATTTACTCTCAGTCTGGGATCCTAGAAAAGTACTTGCCAGATGCTCCTGGGTCTAAGGTTGATGTAGCTAAGCCAAAGCCAGGTCCCCACGCGGATGGCATTGTTGGGTCAGTAGATACAAATACGGTGAACTTGCTAAATCAATTGCAACAGTTGTCTTTACAAACTGCTTCTAACAACCAAGTCACATCATATAATCCTTCCGCTTCCCAAACTTCTTCAATTAATGCCGTCCAATTGGATAATCCCAAAGGAAGTCAAAATTCCAATGGGAAAAATAAAGGACGAGGTAAGAAAAAGAACCAGGATGGGAAGCCTGATGCAAACAAATCCGGCAATATATGTTGGTGGGGTTAGAAATGAGTCAAAAAAGAAAGTTAAGTTTCCAATGCAAGTTATGCAGTGAGACCCATTTAACTCATCTTTGCCCCAAGATTGAAGACGCTCAGCGCTTGTTAGGGCAGCAAGGGACTTCTAGTTCCCAAGCTGTGTTAACTAACCCTTTTCCCCAAGGGCAGCAACTTCTTGTTGGCGCGACTTCAAACCCTAGGACCTTCGCAGAGGGCAACCAGGAAGGGGAAAAATCATCGAATGTTCTCATGATGGGTTCTAATGTCCATGTGCCTACTCGGTCACGTGATTATGGTGAATCTGAAACTTCCAAGGATAAGGCTATTCCCGGAAGTACTGACCTTCATATCAAGCGACCCCCTATTGAGACTATACCACGGATGCCGAAAGGTTCCGCTAAACGCGCGACGATTAATCTTAATGCTAGGGCCACCCAGAATTACTCCATTGTGGAGGATCTGGCTCAGAGTCTGTGTGCTATGTCCGCTTTAGAGGTTCTCCAGTCGTGTCCGGCTTAGAGAAGTGCTTTACTTTCCGCAATCGGGGCAGTAGCTCCAGCTAATTCTTTAGTGCTCACTTTCGACATGTTAAATTTCAAAAAGCGACTCCCTCATCATATGGCTTTTCAAATAAAATCTTCATATTGGAAAATTAACATTTTTCGAAACGTTATTGATGAAGGGGCTTCCACGTGCGTCATGTCGATGTCATGTTGGAAGGCTATTGGATCACCTTCGGCCGTTCCTTCACCTACCGTCTTCACTGCATTCGATGGCCATTCTCATAAGCCGCATGGGATTATCCCGGACTTTCCTATATGTGTTGGGGGGAAGGTCGTTAATATTGAATTAGAAGTCGTAGATGGTAACCTAGATTATAATCTCCTCCTAGGAAGGAACTGGGTATACGAAATGGATGCCGTTGTTTCGACTCTGTTTCATGTCATTTGCTTTCCTCATGAGGGTAAAATCGTAAAGGTGGATCAATTAGATTATTCTCCAGTTGATCCTCAAGCAACTTCCGACTCTACTGTTCCTTTAGTGAATAACCCTCGTCCGCCTACTGAGAATATAGGAGTAGAGATGTATTCCTCGTTGATGGGTACCTTTGAGTTTCCCTCTCCTATCGCTAAAATCAATGCTATTTCATCATCTAGGGAGTTTTCTCGAGATGGGTTCTTTCGATCTCATTATTTTTCGGACCCCTGGACCTTGCCTTCACCTATGACCACATTAGTTGAAGGACAAGAGAATGGAATGGCATTCCCTATATCTGTAGCTAAGCTTAGGTATCAGCCTATCGTGAACTCTGCAGATGACCATTCTACTCCTTTTTCTGAAGAGGAGTTAGATGGTGATGTGGCCCCCGCTTGGAGCCTTGATTCTACCTCTTCTTTGGACTGTTTGAATTCAGTTTTACCATCGGAAGAAGCAATTCTCGAAGCAATGATGGGTATAGATCGACCTTGGGAAGATTTTCACCATTGTTCATACTTTCTTCCTCCATTGCAAGAGGTACAGTCTAGATTCTCCGAGCTCTGTTCTAGTGATGTTTATACGGTGTCAAACCCTTTGGCTCCAGCACACCTTCATGCCGAAGGTAATATGTCGGTGATTTCAAAAACAATACCTATAAACATCTCTAGGGACCTAAATAAGGCTTGTCCTAAGGACAATTACCCCACGCCATTTATTGATCAGATTATCGACGTGTGTGCGGCTAATGAGATTTTTTCCTTCATGGATGGATTTTGTGGTTATAATCAAATTTCTATCCGTCCTGAAGACCAACATAAGATGACCTTCATATGTCCCTGGGGTACCTTTTCATATAGAAAGATGCCTTTTGGTCTTAAAAATGCTGGAGCTACCTTTCAGCGAGCCATGTCTTATGCTTTCCACGACATTAAACATATCATCGAAGCGTACTTAGATGATTTCGCTGCTCGTTCTCGAAAGAGAACAGATCACCCTAGCCACCTTCAAATGGTTTTCAAACGATGTCGTTTTTATAAAATCCGGTTGAATCCCAACAAGTGCATTTTTGCAGTTACATCCGATCGGTTTTTAGGGTTCAGTGTGTCAAATGAAGGGATTCGGGTAGATCCCTTCAAGGTTGAGGCAATAGTTCGGTTGCCTCCCCCATCCTCAATTCGTCAGCTTCAGAGTCTTCAAGGGAAGGCTAATTTCTTACGGCAGTTTATAGCAAATTATACCGATATCACTAAAGGGTTCATGCGGTTGTTACGGAAAGGGGTTCCATTTGTATGGGACGACTTTGCGCAACGATCGTTTGATGCTTTGAGAAAAGCATTAGTCTCTACCCCGCTTTTGAGTCCACCGGATTATGGCAGAGACTTCCTTTTATATCTTGCGGCAGCAGAATCAACCATTGGTATGGTTCTGGTTCAGGAGGACGATGCTCTCGCCGAGCACGTGATTTATTATTTGAGCCGAGGCTTAATAGGCCCTGAACTTCGCTATTCTCCGGTAGAGAAATTGGCCTTGGCAGCTGTTCATGCTGTCCAGCGGCTCCGTCATTATATCTTTCTACGCAAAACTTTTGTCTTAGCAGAAGTCAATCCATTTCAATTTGTCCTGAGTAGGCGAGTGATTTGGGACAAATATAATAGATGGATAGTCATCTTGCAAGAATTCGATATCAAATTCTTGTCAGCCAATTCTAAGAAATCCATGGTTTTCGCTGAGCTAATTTCTGAGCTGCCTTGTGGAGAGGATACGGTTTATGAGGAAATTTTTCCCGACAAACATTTATTCCTCATCTCTTCACTCGACCCTTGGTATGGAGATATCATTGTATATCTCCAGACTTCGAAGTTTCCCTCCACTTTTTCCAAGGATGAACGTCGTAAATTACGTCACCTGGCTAAGAACTATGTTATCATTGGTGATACCTTATACCGACGAGGGGTTGATTCAATCCTTTGGAGCTGTTTAACCTTGGAAGAAGCAGAGTCTATGCTTAATGATTGACACAGTGGAGCTTGTGGTGGTCATCTATCAAGGCTTGCTACAGCCCAGCGCATCTTACATGCCAGCTATTTTTGGCCTTCACTTTTTAAAGACTGTGTGGAAGCAGTCAAACGTTGCCACCCTTGTCAGATCTTTACTCGAAAGATGAGTGCTCATCCAGCTCCTCTTTTTCCCGTCGTCACGGTCGGTCCTTTTACTAAGTGGGGTATTGATTTTACAACTTGTAATCCACCTTCAACAATGAATCACAAGTACATTATTGTGGCTATAGACTACTTTACGAAGTGGGCCGAAGCCATGCCCACTTATAAAAATGATAGTGACACGACAGCTTTGTTTCTCTTCAATCAGGTTATCTCAAGGTGCGGTGTCCCGAGAGAGATTGTCACTAATCATGGCAGTCACTTCCAGAGTCAACTCATGTCCGAATTAGCCCTTAAATTAGGCTTCCGTCAAGAGAATTCGTCTCCTTATTATCCTCAGGCCAATGGACAGGTCAAGGAAGTCAATAAAACTCTTAAGAAGATACTCCAATGGACAATCAACAAAAATCGATCCAATTGGCACGTTATGTTGTATTCGGCTCTTTGGGCATACTGGACCTCCGTAAAAACTGCTACTGCTTTTACGCCTTTTCAGTTAGTTTACGGGATGGAATCTATCTTTCTGATCGAATGTGAAATTCCGTCTCTCAAATTAGTTGTAGAGCTCCTTCCAGAGACTTCAAGTCTCGAAGAGCGCCTCCTTCATTTGGAACATCTCGATGAGCAGCGTCGAGATGCCGCCACGATGAATGAAGCCCATAAGAAAAGAGTAAAAACGCAGTATGATAAATCTGTCCGTCCTCGAGTCTTTTCTGAAGGCGACCTTGTCTTGGTCTACGACCAAGATAAAGACGCCTTGGGGGCATGCAAGTTTAAGCCTATGTGGTACGGTCCTTTCATTATTAAACGAGTTTTAGAAAAAGGATCGTATGAGTTAGTTGACTTTGAAGGAAACAAGTTGGCGGAGCCCCGAAACGGGCTCTACCTAAAGAAGTACTTTGCTTAAGTAGAAATTAGGCAATGGCTTCTTTGTATATTATGTATATTTGTACATATATTATCGAGAGCTTCGTGATGTCAACACTTTTTGGTCTGCTGTTGCAGGTGTTGATGGATGACTTGGTCTTTTTTGGGTTCGCCGATGGTGCTAGTCGGCACACTCGGAGTCTCGCTTCCGCAGCTTGGGTACTGTATTATCCAATTGGTCAATTGATGGTATCAAGAGGTGTATGCATTGGTCCTGCTTCAAATAACATGGCCGAGTATACTGCCATTATTAATTTACTATCTGAGGCGATCTCTCATGGGATCGACTCGTTAGTAGTGTATCTCGATTCT
>APFE031139999.1:0-37638 GCA_000404065.3 Pinus taeda
TATATATATATAACAAAAAAAATAAAAAGAAAAACATATTTAAAAAAACGTATGTTTGTTTCTTTGTTTGTTTTTTTTGTTTTTCCTGTGATCCATAATGAATTAAGCAAAGCTTTTTTGTAGAAATCACATAAGAGAGTTTTTTGCCTGATGCGTTTCGAACCAACAAGTGTCATTCATCATGAGGACTAGATGAAGAGGCAGACCATGGCAAATGCTTAAATAGAGAGCAATGTAGAGACATAATTTCAAGTAACGGCTACATTGCTCTCTATTTAAGCCTTTGCCATGGTCTGCCTCTTCATCTGCTCCTGATGATGAACCACATTTGTTGGTTTGATTCGAAATGCGTTGGCCAAAAATTTCTCTTATGTGATTCCTACCCAAAGACTTGCTTGATAAATTAATTTTATTTAAAAAAAACACAATCGAGAATAAATAAAATAACAATTTAAAAAACAATTCATTTAAAAAAATAACAAAATATATATGATTGTTATTTAAAAAAATTAAATTTAAAAATTTGAATTAAAAAAATTGTGTAATTGAATAAAATAAATAAAATTAAATATAAAATAAAATTGGGTTTGCCCGCGGCCAACCCTTGGCGGGGAGATCGGTTCTGGGAATCAGCGTCCTCGCAAGGTGGCCAGGGGGGGGCGAATTTCATTTTTTTTGTTTTAAATTTTTACTTTATTTGATTTTTTAATTTTTTTTTTTTTTTTTTTTTTTTTTTTATAATTATATTTTACCTATTTAAAAAATATTTAATAGTTTTATTTTATTATTATTTTTAATTTTGTTGTTTTTAATTTTTATTTTTAAACTTTAAAAATTTTTTTTTGTTATTTTTTTTTTTTTTCTCTTATTTTTTTTTTTTTTTTTTTCTTTTTTTTAATTTTTTTTTTGTTTTACTTTTTTTTAAATTTTTTTCAGGTTATTTATTTTTTTAATTTTTACATTTTTATGGTTTTTTTTTAATATTTGATTTTTTTGTCATGTTTTTTTGTATTTTGTTTTTTTTATATGTTTTATTACCAACATGAAAATCACCAACATTTAAAAAATAATTATCCACACTTAATACAATAAAAAAATTTAAGGAGTAAAAAATAAATCCTCTAAAAAAAGGGGTTGATGTTGCATCAACACTTTTCAAAATCAAGATGAAAATCACTAACATTTTAAAAAGAATGTTCATACTTGATACATAAAAAAATTGAAAGTGTAAAACATAAGCCCTCTAAAAAAATGTGTTGATACTACATCAATACTTTTCAAAATCAGCATGAAAATCACTAAGATTTAAAAAAAATGTTCATACTTGGTACATAAGAAAAATCAAAGTGTCAAAAATATGCTCCAAAGAAAAAGGTGTATTTTGAATCACCACATTTCAAAATTAGGTGATTTATTGCTACCACAAAAAATGGGTAAGGGGTAATTTTCTCGTTTGATCGATAACTATGTTGAAAAAAGTTTGTGCATCAATCATGTTTGGGTTTCACCTGGAAAACACTATTAAATACAAAAGAATATTGAATACAAAAGGTAGGGGAGACAATAACATTATGTTTTTGTGGCTATAGCTTGGTAATTGTTAATTTAATATGAAGAACCATGCTAGGGCAAGAATATTATGTTTATGGGATCACTAAAACAATAATATTAGGGGTGCTAAGACAATAATATTATGGGTTCTATTTTGTGGGGAGAGTTAGTCCACTATTAAAGCAAAAAGCTTTGCAACTTTTCATCTCTATTGAGCACCTGTACAACACATCAAAAAGTATATTCATATTCTTTATCCTAGATAATGTTCTCTGTATTCCAACTATCTAACATTCCAAAAGCTTATGTCTCAAGTAGAGCTATAACTTGTTAATTGCTGGCTTTAGTATGAAGAATGAAGAATGTTGTCACGACATAATATTTCATAATAATATTACATAGCTATAAAATAACTTATATATAGCTTAAAAGTTTATTTGATGCATACTAATTTTATATATTTATATTTAAGCTTGAAAATTTATGCAATGCTCGATAACTTTTTATAATTCAAACTTACATGCTTACATGTTTGATCTATTGAAAGTGAACACCAACATGATTTTTTTGTTTTTTGTTTTTTTGAATACCGGAAGAAAAATAAATATTTGTGTGTTATATGTGTGCTCTTGGTTGCTTCTTCACTTAATAAACATGAGGAAAGTATGAGGAATATTTACATTGAAGTTATTGTTGGACAGTAGTAGTAGCAATACCCCAAAAGCAAAGTATTGAATCTAAATGGGGAAGATTACAACCACATTTCACCTAACCATCTGAGATAACCCCGATTGACTTATATATATTATATTATATATATATATATATATATATATAGAAGCTTCAAAGTGTTTTAAAGAACAATGTAAAGTTCTAGAAATGACCTATGTATTCATATGATAAGAGAGCATTATAAATTATATTCATATCTAAAGCATATCACAATCATACTTGACCATTAGAGTCATGTTTGTCGTAAATCTCATTAAAAAAGAAAAAATAGTCTTGGAACTTGAGAAATTTTTTGAAAGTCGGTAATTCTATCAAAACACAAGGAAAGCCATGAATAGGGCCTACTTGCTTTATAGGGCTCTAGGAGCACACAAATCTAGTATGGTTGCAACTATTTATTATTATGTAGGGAAATATGTTAATGATTTGGACATTCCTAAGGTCAATACAAACACAAAATTAAAGAAATTTTCCCATTAAGATTGCCAAGTATGTGGCTCTTATTGAGGATATTGATTGCTCGCTCTATTCCTCAATCCATGCAATCGAATGTGTGACGAAATGGATGTTAGAACATAATCCCTATTACATAGATCTAAGGATATCATGAATTATGTTACCTTCTCTATATCTTATTTAAGAATCCCACCCAGACATAAAAAAATATTGCTCAAAGCATTAAGATTGTAAATGATACATCTCATTTTTCCTGGGCTTCCAAAGAGGTGGACAAAAAGAGTTTTGAGGGGAATTCTCAAATATTGGACACTTAAAATCATTACATTAACACTAATGTTTCTAGAAATAAGGAGTGTCATAGATAAATATACATAAAATTTGGGAATGCATAACTATTAAAGGAACACATAATTGACGATGTAGAAAATTGAATGAATGGAATCAAAATTCTCATTTTTGTAATTTCAATTTTAGGTTTTGTGACGTTGACAAGATCTATTGTGATTAGGCTAACACGTTAAATTAACCAAGAACATGTAAGTTATCCCTCATCTTACTTAAGCTTTTTAATTGAGATCAAAATCTGTGATATCATTTTTGTGAAACAAAGCAAAAGTATGTGTTATCTTTATAATGAGCTTGAAAAATCCTATACAAGATTAGGTTGTTGAGAGATATGCATTCAAGTATTGATTGCGTGTTTTTTTCTTCTGAGTATCTATTACAATGGCAATAATCTCTTGAACAATATATTAAGAGGTCTAGAGGTCAATACATGTTCTCATGTAATAATAAAATATTAGATACCAATCCTATAACAATGTTATGATTTATCAACATGTTAGATGATTTTAGAAAGGTGGACTATGTGAACATGAAGAAAGAGAGATGACCTCATTTTGGTTTAGTGGGTGTTTATTGTGTTTTCTTCAAAATTGTCATTGAACCACACATTATGGAAAGTGTGGGAACACATTAAGTATGGTCATTAGATGCCATGCCAATTATCATATCAACCAAAATAAAAATGCACATAACACATGAATTCAAGTGGGAATTTAGAAAGGATAAGGTGTCCAAGCTTCTCTTCAAAGCTTATATTAAGTGGCATTAAAAGATATTGAATAAATACTAATACAACGATAAAGATTATATAGATATGAACTTTGGGATTTTATGTTGTGAAAGGTTACACCAAATGAAGAAACTGAGGTGACAACCAACAAGAATAGAGATTATTCTAGCATTTAGATGCCAAAGACAAGCAATGAGTGTTGAATCACAAATCTTTCTCATGATTCACATCCATCTTCATATAATATGAAAGGTGTAATGCTAATGCTAATTGAGAATACTAGAGTTGGAAATGAGAATGATGGATTGTTGAAATGAGACTCTTATTTTGAAATTTTATGATATTTGTTATTCTTCTAAATGACTTAGGTGGTTAGGAGAAATTAGTGAGCATTGAATCACAATTTTTTCTCATGATTCACATCCATCTTCATATATTATGAAAGGTATATTGCTCATTAAGAATCCAAGAGTTGGAAATGAGATTGATAGATTGTTGGATGAGACTCTTCTTTTTGAAATTTAGTGATATTTGTTATTCTTCTAAATGACTTCGAGTGGTTAGGAGAAATTAGTGGGTGTTTAATAATGGAATTTTCTCATGATTGACATCCATCTTCATATAATATGAAAGTTATAATGCTCATTGAGAATCCAAGAGTTGGAAATGAGATTGATGGATTGTTGAATGAGACTCTTCTTTTGAAATTTTATGATATTTGTTAATCTTCTAAATGACTTTGGGTGGTTAAGAGAAATTAGTGAGTGTTGAATCACATAATTTTTTCATGATTTACATCCTTCTTCATATAATATGAAAAAGTATAATACTCATTAAGAGTCCAAAAATTGGAAATGAGATTGACTGATTGTTAAAATCAGATTCTTCTTTTGAAATTTTATAATATTAGTCATTCTTCATAAATGACTTAAATGATTAAGAAAAATGATATTCTCACCACTTACAAAATCCTATGGCTAAAGAATTTCAATAAAAACCTAAAACCTATAGAAAAGAGAATCAACCATTTTTATAACGGAGTTGTCTATAATGCGACTTTTTGGAGATTTCGGTGACGGAATCCAGCGGAAGAAATGAGGTTAAATCTTGATTTTAGCAGTTAAAATGGTTTTTTAACTGCGTATTTGGATTCAACGCCCTGAAAAACCCCTAGGAGCCATTGATTGTGTAGAAACTAGCTATCAAACTTGGGATTCCAATGAATTGCTGCCGGATTTTGACCGGAAAAATCCGCCAGAAAAACTTTCAAAAAGTCGCGTTATAAACCATTGCTTTTTATAACCACACCCAAACCCCCACCCAAAAAAAATCATTGTAATATAATATTTGTATGGTTTGGCTTTTCTTTGTATGAGACCACGTGTTCATTATGTGACAACAACAAACAAAGTGCGTGTCGAAATTCACATCAACACGTCTTGAGATGCCACATGTCAAAGTGCACAGTGCTGGACCACATGGCTCCAAGCAATTACAACGGTCTTAGTTTTCCCACGTCATTCTACAACGTGATGATTACTCACATGCCACATGGCATCATAAAAATAACGTGAATAGTACCTAAGTTTCTGGAAGGTCCATATTATATCTCTGCATAATGACCCCACTTCAATAATTCATCGATATCTAAAAGGAGTTGTCTATGATGCGACTTTTTGGAGATTCCGGTGACGGAATCCGGCGGAAGAAATGAGGTTAAATCTTGATTTTTAAGCAGTTAGAATGGTTTTTTAACTGCATATTTGGATTCAGCGCCCTGAAAAACCCCTGGGAGCCATTGATTGTGCAGAAACTAGCTATCAAACTTGCCATTCCAATAAACTGCTGCCAGATTTTGACCTGAGAAATTCGCCGGAAAGTCTTTCAAAAAGTCGCGTTATAGACTACTGCTATCTAAAATCTGTATATTATTTATTTTACAACTTGCCACTAAATTATAATTCCCATTACTTTAAAAAAATAGGTGTGTCAGGGTTGCAGCGTTTTCCCCGTGAGGAACGTGGCCGCTGTGCCGGAATGTTATCCATCAAAACACGCGACATTGACGGAAAAAATTACAAGATACTTATCTTGACGGCAGCCATTCAATTGTCTACTGACAGCAAAACAATAATGATGCTGCACGTGGCCAGTTTGTATTCAGCTCACACGCCACACTGACTGAAAAATTGCCGTCTTCTAACGGCTATTAGTTCAGAAACTTTCTTGATACCTAGCGATTCTTAGGTATTTTTTTATATATATATAGACTTCCCTCGCATCTTGTGTTGCAGGTTCCTAGAAATTGTAATTCAGAGGGTTCCGTGTCTGGGTGAGCACAGCTCGGATCAATCTATGGCGGCAAAGGCAGCAGCGAGCGCGAGGTGGATGGAAATTGCTCCATCACAGAGATTACTATGTTCACAGAGTCGGCGGAAGGGTTTGAGCGGAAGGCGGCTGGATACAATTGAAGAGGAGCGCACTCTGAGCAACGAGGAACTCGTGGCCGGCCTTCAATCGGCTTTCGATAACGTCTGCAACCTCGGGACGCTGATGGAGGGTAAAGATGGAAATGATACACGGGGAGGGCTTCAATAATCTCATTAAATCTTGAACTTTTGGTCTCAGCCTTGTAAATTTCAAGAATTTCGGACAGATCTGTACAATATATGTAATCACTTCCAGAGAATTTCTGTACTATATTCGTAATACAATGTATTTTGCAATATTGTTTGGGAATCAGGTTTTCAATATTTTCCCTCTTTAATGAGTTTTCCCCTTCTTTCTCGCCTGCGCCGTTTACATGTTGTGGAATCTTTGAACAGGCAAATCATTTGCGCAAATAGCGATGACTTCAGAGAACTTATCCCAAATACTAAACGAGTTCGATGTGAAGAAGCGATCCTTCGCAAGAATCGGCATGAAATATTTATTTTAGGAGTTCGATGTGAAGAAGCGATCCTTCGCAAGAATCGGCATGAAATATTTATTTTAGGATTTGTTGCCTGGATGCAATGAGTGGCCTTTTTGCGCGAGTGGCCTTACGCGCACGAAGTTCTCACCCTCACCCTCATTCACCTCCGATCAGGCTTTAAAATTGAGGCCCTTTTATCAGTTTTTACCTTTTTTACGTTTATATACAGTTTATCTTAAAATAAATCCGTCATTGTGAACTTGCTAATAATTTAAAAGAGTGATATAACGACGGCCGTGTAATAAAATGACCAATTTCAATTATATATATATATAATATATATATATATATATATATTGTTTCACTAATCGCGTTACAGTTTGATTATGCGGAGGATCTTTCCATTGAAAAATGGACTACACATTTTTCTAATTAAATTTTGTATTAATTATAAGATTTGTATGGAAATCTTCTATGGCACAAAATTGTTATAAATTTGTATACAAATTTTGTCGTCATTATGTGGAGTCTGTCATCCATTACTGGTGCCTTTATCGCGACAATGACCTTTCAGGGACAGAAAATGCTCTTCGTTCAACAATTTTCCATCCCTACAGTCAACACTGTTTAGAGCTAACAGTGAGCGGAGAACCACAAAAGGAAATAGGAAGCCATAGATGATGTACATGCATTATACTCCGCGGGTTCTGACTTTGTGTCTGGAGTTTTGTAGATCCCTAGACCTTTTTGGCAAGGATTTTTTTATGGTTACTCATAATTATGACCTACCACTTTGACGGGTTATTAAGTCTGTTTTTAATACATTCTCTTATTCTTCACATCTATTCTTTACTCACTCTTTTGTGATATTATGGATCTGTTGGAGTCGGACACATCAACACATGAGGCCTACATACGTGCCACACTAGACGCTGAATCAAATCACTGTTTATATTGTGGGTCGGAGCGGGTGGGGGGCCCAAATGACCTGGACACTAGGCCCATGGTGCAAGCCCCGTTGCACATGCCAGATGGTGAAAATGCAGTTCTCGGATCGCATAGAGTATTACACGGAAAAAAAGGACGACGATCTCGACATCAACAACGATTCATTAAAATTACCACTTTGATGCTTGTGCTGTGTTTTGGCCATGATGTATTGATTGACCGTGTTACCAACCTGCACAAGAGGGCGCTTGTTGGTAAATGGCATTTCGTTGAATTGAGTGAAGTTGAAATGAGGAATTGGGTTGACACTAAATTGAAGTATCTACTAGGCTACATGCCTATTGAGGTGAGGTTTAGCTAGGACGAGTTAATGAAAATTAAGGTTATTTCATGGATTAAAGGGCAGAGTTTCCTAGCTTTGCATTCTTGGTATGTCGGTTTTAATCCCTTGAAGGAGATGCCACAAAACAATTTGATTTGGGTTAAATTCCCTTGATTGCACATTGAACTCTGGACTCGATAATTTTTTATGGACATTGGCAATGCTATTGGAAAGTTTGTTTATGTCAACCCATGGTGTTTGGGTGCATAGGATAAGGGAATTGCATGGGTTCTGATAGAAAAGGAGTATAGAGGTGGATTTTCAGACCACATTGAATTATAATGGGAGGGCACCCACCTGGTGCAGTGGTTGGATTTCTGGGGGGTACCCTTCCGGTGTCTTGTCTATCATCATATTGGGCATCTTATGCACAGTGTTCTCGTAGATTGGGTGGCAGGCGTATGGCACATAGGCGGCCTTCTTTCGGTTCGATGGAGAAGGCTGATGCTAAATATGCTATTCCTAGTAACGAACATGGGGTCACAAATCATAGGCATGATGCACAACGTTCATCAAGTACTCTGCCTTATTCCTATCCTTTACATCCCAATGTATTTCATTCTGTGAAACATGATGACTCTACTCCTATCATTGTTCCTTCATCCCCCTGGACTTCAGAAGGTTCTGGTGCTCCTTTGGTTGATGACACCTCACCGTCCTTGTTGGATAGGATTTCCCCCCCTCTTGTGTTGACCTGTCCCAACCGAATATTGTACCTCCCCCTCTGACGACTTATGACATGCCCTCCTCTTCGCATATTACGTACATTCCTGTGTCATCCTCTTCACGTGCCTCACATCCATCCCCGGGGTCTAGGACCCGTCCTACATTGCCTATTTCGCCCCTATATTCACCTACCAACTTTGTAGATAGTGACATTGATTTCCTTCTCTAGAAGAAGACTCTGGATCTTCAAACCCTCACTGTACACAAGCCTCCTGGCTCATCGTCCCCCCACATCAGTCCTTCCTGGACGAGTAATATCACCATTCATCGAAAACAAAACCAAGATAGAAAACATTTAAGAGGACGCGCTCGACCTCTTCCTTTTAGTCCATATGACCCACATGATCTCATTGACATTCCTATCACTTCAAATACCTCTCCTCAAGCTCTTAGAGCACAAATGCCCACACTTGAGTTAACATGACATTCATCCTTTCATTGAATATCCAGGGTTTGGGGGTTGCTCCAAAATATTTGGCCCTCAAGGAACTTTTTCTTTCATATTGTCGCTATATCATCCTTCTACAGGAAACTATGCATTCGGCTCCTCCAGTGATAAAATATTTCATGAAGATGCTCCCTGATTGGCATATGGCAACCACTAATGTTGTAGGCCTCTCGGGGGTTCTGCTAGCACTATGGGACCCTTGATGGGTCAATGTAAAGGCATTTTCATGTTTCGATGGCATCCTTCTTGCTAGTCATATCAGAGGTTTACAGGGTCGAATTCATATATTAAATGTATATGCTCCATATAGAGATCGAGCATCCTTTTGGAATAACCTGATATCGTCGAAGATTCTGGGACTAGTGTCTCTTGTCATTACAGGGGATCTAAATTGTACCATTGGTCTGGGTGAGGTATGGGGGAGGTCCAAAAAGTTTGATGTTATTGCTGAATAGATCAAAGATATTATTATCGACTTCAACCTTGTAGATATATTCCCTTCTACGATTGTTCCAACTTGGGACAATGGAAGATCGGGGGATGGGTATGTGGCGAAGAGGCTGGATCGCTTCCTCCTACATGAACAATTAGTCGAGAGACTTCGAACCATCCAATCAGATATTGTGAATAATTATATCTCGGACCATCGTCCCATTATCCTACACTAGAGGCGGGGGGACCTCAGATGTGGGATGCCATTTAAGTTTAATCGTGTGTGGTTGGAAGACCCAAATTTTAACAATCTTGTGCGGGAAGTCTAGAACTCTATTAGAGAATGAGACATCTCTCCCATGAAGCATATCCTAGGTAAGCTTCGGGCACTTAAGGTGGAGGTAAAAGCATGGGAGAGGAGGAAATGAAGTCAAATGAACAAAGAGCTAAATGATATATTGGTGGAGTTGGATGCCATGCGCTCACAAATGCTTGTGCATAATCTCCAGGTTGCTCTCAGGAATCATATACAATCTTTGGAACTTAAAAAGAAACACATTCTACTAATCAAAGACTCTACTTGGCGCTTAAAGAGTAGGGCCATATGGATTCGGGAAGGGGATAGGAATACTAAATTCTTTCACAGATTTGCCAATCATAGAAGAAAGATCAACTCCATATGGGAGATTACTGATTTAGTTGGAAACCGGTCTTAGACGCCGAAGGACATCTGCAGAGCCGCAACACTTCATTTTTAGAATGCCTATTGTCACAGGGATTTCATAGGGATTTTGACAGTGCTCAAGACAAAATTTGGGGGGTAGAATTATATCCCTCCATGTTTGACGAGGATGCAAGCTTGGATCTATACAAAGCAGTGTCGGAGGAGGAAATCCTGGGGGTGCTTAAATATTTTAAGGGGGACAAGAGCCTGAGACCAGATGGGTGGATGGTTGAACTTTTTACACACTTATTTGACATTTTTCAGCAGGATCTTATTGATATGGTGGAGGAATCGAGGACCAAGGATATATTCACCCGTATATAAATTCTACATACATTGCTCTCATTTCGAAAAGGACTCCCTCTGATACTTTCTCGGATTATAGACCCATTTCACTTTGTAATCTTATATATAAGATTATTTCAAAAACTATTGCTAACATGATTAAGCATACTCTGTCAAATTACATATCCCTTGAGCAGTTCGGGTTCTTGCAGAATAGACAAATTCATGATGCTGTGGCGATTGACCAGGAATGCATACATTCGATTCATTCTAAAAAATTAAATGCTGCTATTATGAAGGTCGACTTACAGGAGACATATGACCACCTAAACCGGGGTTACTTGAGGTTGGTACTTCATAAAATTGGTATCCAGGCCAGATGTGCTGAGTAGATCATGGCTTGCATCTTAAATGTTAGTTATGTTATTGTTATTAATGGTTATCCCACAGATTTCTTTAGGGCCGGGAGTGGACACAGATAATGATGCTCACTTTCACCTTTATTATTCATATTGGCAATGGATGGGCTTAGTTTACATATCAAAAAAGCGATGGCAGAGGGTCAATTTCATGCACTGAACTTGGGAAGAGATATTATAATTTCACATAGTTTTTTTGTCGATGATGTGCTCATCATGGGGATGCTCAATAGGTTTGCATGGCTGACACTATTTCATATTTTTACAAAATTTGGGAATGCTACAACACTGTACATGAATCTACATAAGTCTATCATTCTACATGGCACGTGCGATATGGAGGTTATTGCATATATCCATAGACGTTTTGGGGTGGCTTCTGATTTATTGTCGGGGGGCATGAAATATCTTGGCTATCATATTAAGCCTTGTAGTTATAAGGTAAATGATTGGATGTGGCTTGTGGACTGTTTTTACAAAAAAATTACTAGGTGGGAATTCAGATGTTTATATTTGGGGGGTTGTATCACTTTGACCCAATCGATGATCACACAGTTGGGAGTATACTGGGCACATCTATATCATCTCCCTCACATCATTATTAAGTGTCTGAATTGGATTATTGCCAAATATATCTGGTCTAGTGCGACTAACAATACCAAACTCCACCTTGTTAAGCTGGACCATATCTCCCTTCTTAAACGACTCGGTGGTTGGGGGATATTGAATTTGAGGAGATTTGGATGGGCGTTACTACAGAAGTCATTATGGAGGGGTTTATTTGGGAATGGCATATGGGGCATGATCATAAGACATAAGTATCTAAAGGACTGCGATTTTCCTATCTAGATGCGCATATGGCATATTGGGATTGCATCGGGCTCGACCATTTGGCAATTTGATAAAAGGTAAATGTTTTTTGCAGAATCTAGCTTGGAAACTGGGCTCTGAACATCGGATTATTATTGGACTGGATCACATACTGGGCACAAGAAAAGTGGCACTCGTATATTAGATGGATTTATACACAATATCAACAGTCGTGGGATATTTTTTGGAACTAGGTCATTTCTGAATGGTAGGGTCAATGTCCAATATGGAAACGAGCATGGGAACTGGGCTTGGACGAGTAGATGGCGCGGGAGTCGGAGCAGATTAGTATTGGCATGAAAATTTTAGGAGTATGTTGTGAGGCAGATGGGGACCAGATTGCTTGGATAGGCAAGATGAAGGAAGGTGGCGTTGTGGTCGTTGATGTATATAATGCTCTCTGTCACCAGGAGGTCCGCAACACTAAGGTATGTTCGTTCTACAAATTATGGAAAACTAAAATCCCCACTAAAATCATTATTTTCCTTTGGATGGTTTGGAAAAAAAAAAATCTAACATGGGAGAACCTTCAGAAGAGGAATTGGCAGGGATCGGTGATTTGTGTACTATGCAGGAAAGCGGAGGAGGATAATGCCCATATTTTTCTAAAATGCCTTATGATTGTACAGGTTTGGAGTAATCTTGCTAGTTTCATTGGTTTCCCCTATAACCAATACAACAACATTACTGTATGCTTGAGTTGGTGGAGTAAACAAAATCCTACATGATGGAACATCCCCCTTGTTCTTTTCTGGGAAGTTTGGGCATGGCGTAACAAAATCATTTTTGAAAAGTATAGAGATAATGATATGCATGTGATGGATCACATTATAAGATGGTATACATTTGGAAAACAACACGACAGAGGGTCTAAGAAGATCATTCAAAAAAAGACAGGCCCTAGGATGGAGTACCCGACTGGCTTTTTTGATGGTGCAGCACAAAGGAACATATGTGGATGTGGTTTTTGGATTGCTACATCAAAGGAGCAGGAATTTCAAGTCCATTAGGGTGATGGCAGAGGCACGAATATGAAGGCTGAAGCGATGGATCTATGGGGTCTTCTCTAGTTCTCACACTATCTTAACATCTCTTCCATTCACATTTTTGGAGACTCTCGGATTATTATTGACCATGTTATGGGTTGCACAAAAGTAAACCAACCAATTCTCCATGGATGGCTCAGACAAATCAAGAATATTTGGGCCACTTTTAGAGACTCAACGATTGTGCATATTAGACGAGACTTCAATCAAAATGCAGATCACCTGTCCAAGAGGGGGCTATAGGATGTTTTGGATGGGATGCACATTGAAATCAAACTGGGAGATAACATAGTAGATGTCGGGGTGCTTCCTTTTCTTGGATAACATCAACTTGTTAGAGGAGAACACATCTGATATATGATGCTTTTTGATATTTTCCAGCAGTTTTTTTTACACTGTTTATACTTTTTCTTTTCTTGTGCATAGCATACTTTACAAACAAAGATTTCGATGCTTTCTATTTAGATCAAAATGGATATATGGTTGTAACGGTTTCTTTGTATTATTACCACTGGGTACATAGTCACAAATTTAGACAACATTATTTTGTGACGACAAATAGGGATGGATCTTAAATGATAGTATTAGAAGAACTATGATGGAATTTGGCATTATTCAATGCAATATGTATTGAATTTACTCTGGATATATATAATGCTTTTCTCAGATTGAAAAAAAGATATACGTGCCATAGTAATGTCGGAAACACACAAGCAACTTAAGCACTTATGTATTGTGAAGGTAGTGAGTCTCGAGCTCAATCGAAACTACCCTTTGGTGGTGTACACTGTAAATGTTGGACCTGTCTTGGTGGTGTGGCTGCTTCTCAGTCTCTAACTATGTAGTGTTTGAGGGTTATAATTTGTGCTTCTATAATCTACAGGCAAGCAAGTATTTTACTCATGTTTCCTATGATTGGGGTATAATCATTTGCAATATTTTCGACGTCTCGTAGTTGAGCATTGGAGCTATATTGGAGCATTGGAAATTTGTTTGAAAAATTCACACATAAATAATTTATGTTTTAGTGTGTATAATTAAATTCTTAACATAATAACTAGATTTATCATTAGAAATCTGTTTGAAAAATTCACACATAAATCGTTTATGTTTCACTGTGTATAATTAAATTTTTAACATTTTATTGATAGATTTTATTTAGAACACTTTATGGACAATAGTTTAGTTTGTTTTCCTTGTTACTAGAAAGTCAAAAATGAATTAAATCCATCTTATTTTTAAATTCATTTTATGTTTTCTTATATGTATTTATGATTTTTTTAAACCATTTTTCAAAAGATAGAAAATAAAATAAACTCAAAAATAAAAATAAAAACCTTAGTTTTAGTTTTGTTCTAGGTCGAAGAATGAATTCATAAGATAAATTGGTGAGGGTTGTACTTTGTACAAGGATTAGTTATGGGAAAAGAGTGCGTAACACCCAGGTTAAAAATTAGAGGAATATAATTATGTATATAACACATTAGTGCACATTCATTCATAGTAACTAGTGAGGTTTCTTTCCTATTGTAATGTACTACATACACTTCATTATAGTTAGTTTTTGGAAAAAATTATTATCTACATTTTGCAACTAGCTATTAAATACACTACCAAATAAATCTTGAAGTATATAAACGATAGTTTGAAAATTTAAAAATTATAAAAAATAAATAGTGTCATTATTTATGTTGTAAATGAGGGTAGTTTAGTTAATTATAGTAACTAAAATAAGTGTGAGCATAGTGCAACAATTTTAGTGTTAGCACTAAAATGAAATTATGAAGTACAATAAACTATTAAACCGATATCAAGATGGTTGGACGTTGGATAGGAGTTTGTGGTTTAACAACAAAGGGATCACAATAACTCTCTCTCTCTCTCACACACCACCAAACTCCAACACACACACACACAAAATCCACAAATATAAAAAATGACTTATTACGTAATTGATGCCAATAATGATAATATATAATAATGGTAAGAAGAAAGTCATGTGGAAATATATATATAATATATATCTATATCTAATATATTATAATATATATTTTTATATATATTATTATATATATATATATTATATATATATAATTGATGCCAATAATGATTATATAAATAAATAGGTAAGACAGAAAGTCATGTGAATTATAGTTTATATGTCATTTTTAGTATTAAAGTCATATGAAGGGCAGTTTAAAATCAATCGTCAATAAAAAATTCTTGGGGTAGGGGACTATAATTTAATCCCTGCCTCCGATTCCTCACACGTTTTCCAAAAATATTATAGGAAAAAACAAAAAGGGCCAATTATTATATATAGTCTTAGGTTACTATATATAGTCTTTAAGGTTGGTTCAATTGGTCCATTGGTTTATATAGACTTTAAGATAGTCTCTAAGGTTAGTTCAATTGGTCCAGGTTCACTTGTTAAAGGTTAGTTGGTTAATTGGTTGAGTTCTCATTTTTAAAGTAGTTCACTAATGGAAGGTCATAGGTCAATTATTTTGGACACCTTTGGGGTTAGGTTCTACTAGTTTAACCAGCCAAATGTAATCTTTTCCTTGACACCCATGGGATTAGGTTCTACTAGTTTAACTTGCCAAATATAATCTTTTTGGGTAGGATGTGCTAGTTTAACTTGCCAAATGTAATCCCTTTGGTCGCCAATTGTCCTCATATATATACTTTCATTGTTAAATTTTAGAAACACCAATAATCTTATAATACCAAAAATATATCTATCAATTCATATATCAAACATACTAATAATTTATGATTTTTTAAATATATTCACTCCTGCCAAATGTCTTTGGTCTTGAGTTGTTAACCTTCTCTTTCCTTGCTCTTAGCCGAACATAAACAATTTTAAGACTTATACCATAACTTTTTTTATAAATCTCATATTCATGAGAGGAGAATTCTACAACTAGTCTGGGAGCAATGTGTAAATATGTTTGTTCGTATTCAAAATATACCTTATCATATATCTTGAATTTGAGTGGATCATAAATTAACCTTCCACAAAAGTTTTTACCACATTAAAATTCCAAATTATGTATAATTATAAACATCTTTACTCGTTACCATTCTTAAATCAAGAGAAAGAGGTAAATTTAACACAAAGAATAAAAATCCTTAGGTTAGCTTAACACAAAGAATAAAAAACCCTTTTGTTTGATATAAAATGGCTCCAAAATATTTTAATATTTCTTTTAAGTAAATCTTTATAAAATGTATCTTTAAAAGACAAATACATAGAGAGAGAAATGTATATACCTTATCATATATCTTGAATTTGAGTGGATCATAAATTAACCTTCCACAAAAGTTTTTACCACATTAAAATTCCAAATTATGTATAGTTTTAAACATCTTTACTCTTTACTAAAGTCAATACCCATTCTTAAATCAAGAGAAAAAAGTAAATTTAACACAAAATAAAAATCCTTAGGTTAGCTTAACACAAAGAATAAAAAATCCTTTAATTTTATATAAAATGGCTCCAAAATATTTTAATTAAATCTTTATTAAATGAATCTTTAGAAGACAAAGACATAGAGAGAGAAAGGTGGAGAGAAAAAGAGGGAGTGACAAGGGATATGGAGAGAGAGGGAGAGGAGAGTAGGAGGGAAGAGACATAGAAGGGGAGACAAAGGGAGAGAAGGGGAAGATAGAGAGGGAGAGGGAGAGAGATATAGATAGATATGGAGAAACAATGTGTATGTTTGTGTGGTGATATAGAGAGACAAATGGAGATACAGATATAGGTGGAAGGGGCAAAAAGGAGAGAGAGAGATATAAGAGTTAGGGAGAGATAGATATATACGAAGAGAGAGAGAGAGAAGTGGTGTTTGGAGGGATAGATAGAAATACAGAAGAGAGATGGAGGGTTATATAATATAGGTATATAATATATATATATATATATATATAATAATATATATATATATATAATAGATAGATAGGGGGATAAAAGGGAAAAAGATTGCTTGCATTAGATGCATTGGTTTTAGTGTAGATGGTTGATTTCTAATCCTATTTGATTTCTTGCACTAAATGCATTGATTTATGTGTAGGCGTTGATTTCTAATTATATTTGATTGCTTGCACTAAATGCATTGATTTTAATGTAGATGCTGATTTCTAATTCTATTTGATTGTTTGCATGGGATGCATTGAGAGAGGAAGAGAGGGGGAAGAGAGAGAGAGAGTGATGCAGGGAGAGAGAAAGAGTGGAGAAGAAAGAGAGGCAGAGAGAGATAGAGTTGGAGGAAAAGATAGGGAGGGAAGAAGAAAAACATAGAGAGAGAAAGGTGGAGAGAGAGGGCGAGTGATAAGGGAGATATGGAGAGAGTGTGTGTATATTTGGGGTGAAAGAGAAAGACAAAGAAGGAGAGATGGAGGGATATATATATATATATATATATATATATATATATATATATATATATATATATATTATATATATTATATAGGGGAGAGAGAAAGGGAAGAAGAGATTGCTTGTACTAGATGCATTGATTTCAATGTATACATTGATTTCTAATCCTATTTAATCTCTTGCACTAGATGCATTAATTCTAGTACAAATATTCATTTATAATTATTTTAATTGCTTGCATTAGATAAATTGATTTTAGTAAAGATTTTAATTTATAGTTCTATTTGTTTGTTTGCATTAGATGCATTCATTTTAGTGTAGACGTTGATTCCTAATCCTATTTGATTGCTAGCACTAAATGCATTGATTTCAGTGTAGATATTGATTTCTAATCATATTTGATTGCTTGCATTAGATGGATTGATTTCAGTGTAGATGTTGATTTATAATCCTATTTGATTATTTGCATTAGATACATTGATTTTAGTGTAGATGCTGATTTCTCATCTTATTTGATTGTTTGCATTAGATGCATTGATTTTAGTGAAGATGTTGATTTTTTATTTAATGTGACTAGATGTATGGTGCACATTAATTTTAAGATAGTTAGATTAACATTGTGCATTGATTTCAGTGTAAGCACACAAAAATTATTGACGATGTGCACTAATTTCTATGTTACAATAATTCAACCATAAATAAAATACTTGAATTTTCATCTCAAATAAAATGTTCACATAATTGAAATGTTTGCTTCTTGAAACTGTAAACTATTTGTTATTGACTACATTGTTATTATTCCCATTTTCCATGATTCAACATTGTTAGTCACTTTGCATTCAAATGAGGTAATAGAAAACAACTAGCATTGAAACTTAATCAATGTTTAACACTTTATAAGTCACAATGATTGACTTTGGATAAAGATACTATTAATATTGGAGAGCAACGAAGACAAGGTATGACATTTATTACAATAGTGTGAGTTAAAGAGTTGAATGGTCTATGATTTCATCCTCCCTTTTCATATGATTGATATGAAAACATAGCAAAACTAACAAGCATGATAATAAGAATAGTAGAAGAAAATAGTTTGAGATTGATCACAATGAAGACTATTTGTAATTGACTATATTCTTATTAGTCACAATTTCTATCATTTAACACTGTAACATTGTCACTTTGTATTCAAAATTTTTATTTCATTGATATTCATCCTTCAAGTTATTGATAATCTCTATCATCTAAAAAACTTAGGTAATTAGGAAAATCTAAAATTAAAATTATCAGATTAATTCTAGACATATTTAGCATATTTAAAATAATAAGAAGAATTAGATGTTTCACATATTTTTTGTGGCCATGCATGACTAAAACTTAGATCCATCTTAACCTCGAATCTATCAAATGTTGAGAAAGATCAAATCTCTCGAGATACAAGTCTTCCTTCAAATTTTACATTAAAAAAAGATTTACACATCAAGAGATTTAATCCCTCTTAATACTTAATAAATCTAAAATTAAAATTAATTAAAATTATTTTTTATAAATTTTATAAATTATATTTATATACTTAACAAAATATCTTACACTTAATCGATTCATCTCACTTATATAAATAAATTTCACTTCAAATCGAATTCAAAATTTCCTTGGATTTAAACTATATATATATATTAATGATTGAGTAAAATGTTTGATACATATACAATATCTCATCGTGTTTGTTATTCCCTTATGGAGTGTTTTTATGATGAATTATTTTCTTACATCCGGGAGGATGCATGGTTTAAACATTCTACATTCTTAAAAAAATACTAAGATAATGTGTGAATTTATATTTATTAATTTAATTTAAATTAGATGATAAATATTTGAGTTGGTGTTTTTATTAATGGATAATGATGGTATTGTTGAGTAATATTTATTTAAATTAAATTTAGTTTATTAGATGGGAAGAAAGATTATATATAGAGTTAAAAGGTTTTAAAAGAAATGTGTGTAATATGTTGAAATTGTGATTTAATGTGATTGTAAGAAGGATATTTAAAGAGATGATTTTTTATTTTCAATTATGGAGATTATAAGAGTTTATTCTTATTTTTAAGAATGTTGATTTTTTTTTTTATTTTAGTCAAAATAAAAGATATTTTTTTAATATTCTAGATTATTATTAATCATCTTCTTAATAGTACATCCCAATTTCTTTTATACTCTAATTCTTTATTAACATCATGATTTTTTCTTAAATTAAAATGTTATATTTTTTAATATTATAGTTATTTTACACATTAACCTTTTTGATTCCCCCTTAGCAAAAGACTTGGCGTCTTTATGCCAACCCCACTTGAGACACAAATGGTCTTCTTTGCACTTGTAAGTAATCTTAGGAAGTCTCACTCTTCTATGTTTTGTTTTTTTATACAATAAGTATCAATTTATAGCCATGCCCTAAATAGGGATATAATTTTATGAGGTGGATATCATAGGGTGTATTTCCTTTAAATTTAAGATTATAAGTTATAAACCACTTTGGATTTGCTATATCTTTCTCCATGATTCTTTAAAGATGCCACAACCACAGCCTTAGAAAGCAAATAACAGTTCTTACTGCCATTATAACACTAAGAATATATCTAATAGCCATTCCATTATAATGCCAAAAGTATATCTAACAACCCAAAAGCTAGATATACCAATAACTTATGACTTCACAAACATGTCCCTTGGAGTTGAACAAAGGTAAATAGGAAAAAAATCATGCTTCCAATCACTCCAATTTACTCATACATTGAATATTTTTTATAAATTACATATAAACCATATTTATTTTTATATAAGCTTTTAATAGATTATAATTTATACGAAAATATAATATTTCATATTTAAGAGAGAGAGAGAGAGAGACCAAAATCACTTTTTAATACTTAATTAAAGTGTTTGATACATATATCATATTTCATCAGTTTCTTATACTTTTATTGTTGTAAATATAATTATGTTGAGAGGGGGAGGGGGTGTGAATCAATATAATGACTAATTTTAACAATTATTAACAATACCGAGTATTTCAAACCATTCATCAAACAACCATGTAAACAACATAAAGAAATACCAAATGTACATGGAAACCTATAGAGGAGAAAACCACAAAACCTATGTCTGAATGTTGTACGCTGCAACCTATTGTTACATCAACTTTTCTGGCTTGAACTAGAAGGAGACACCCATCACATGAATTTACAAGCACCCACTTGAAGGATGCACCAACCCACTGAACCTTACAAGAACCAACCTAAATGAAGCACTTACTCCCTGAAATTTATAGGCACCAACATGAAGGAAACATCCACTCCATGGTGTGCAAGCACCAACTTGCTTTGCCTAGCAGATCCCTCTTTCACTTGTTTTCAAAATCAAACCCACAAACATTCTTTCACTTTACACTTTCAAACTTGATTTTTGCTCCAACTTTTTGTTGTTTTAAACCTTGTACTTCCCACACTCTTATTCATCTCACTATTAACAAACTTCATTCTGTCATTCCGTAATCTATTTAACAACTCATCTTTGACCCAGATCTGATCACAAAACTTAAATTTGCATTTCCCTCTAATTAGAGTTATTTTGGGGTCTAAACTGAGCCTAAAAAAAAAAAAAACTATTTTTTTCAACTCGTATTTTCAACTTATCTTCATACGATTTTACTCAAATTTCAAGCAAGAGAACTCGTTGGAGGCATAATTTCATTGCTCATCCAATGAGTACCCATGTTGCATACTTTCGATGGACCCTGCCATACAAAAAATGAGAAATACATGAAAAATGTGATTACAATCACATTTTTTCATGTATTTCTCATTTTTCATGTAGCAGGGTTCATGGAAAGTATGAAAAATGGGTAATCTCTAAACGAGGAATTAAATTCTGCATCCAAGGAGTGATCCTGCTTGAAATTTGAGTAAAACCATAGGGAGACAATTTGAAAATATGAGCTGAAAAAGTAGTTTTTTCTTTTTTTCCCTCTAAAATTTGATGATGTAATCTATTTTATTTTATTATTTATACTATTATTTTATAATATTCCTTAGGAGGCCCATTTTAGACCTCAAAATTTGTCTAATGTTAATCACAATATCCTTGACATCTCATATTCAAATTCTGCATGTATACCATGTTGAGGTCATTGTTATGCAACTTACACATTAGTTCTCTAGCTGCTGCAATACACACAACTTCAACTTTGTATCGACCTCCTTCACAACTCAAATTTTACGTCCCTAGTACTTTTCATCACTCAGAGTCATATAGGAATGCATGCGTTAATTTCTCATCGGGGCTCCACACACAGTCTTGTGTCATTCGTTTCTCCTTTTATAGATTTGGTCCTTCAATTACCATGGGTATAAATCCATGGTATTTATCCATGGAAATCTTCCTTTGACTGTATCAGTTAATCACACCCTTTTAATTTTGAACTCGTCAATGGTGCAGGAGTTCTATAGCTCCTTTTCTTTTAGCGTTTGGCTACATATGTATGGATTACACAAATGCCAAATTTTGTAGCCCCTCGTTGTAAGTTCCTTTTCATATGATACTGCAAACTAAAACCATGAGCTTAAGCTCAAAGGGCACTTATCCCTAAATCATTTTGGGTTGCCTATTTTTTAAATAACCCACATCTTCATGATCATAGTCACCCAATCACAGTTACTTGACAACAATCGACGATATAGAATTTACTGCCTCCCTCCCCCACCCCCTGTCAATCTGAGTTTTAATAAATGGGGGGATGGGGACATAATTTGTCCCATATGGAATTTAAACCCCTCTAAATCTTTACAATTCACCTTGTAATCCTATACTCTAGTTCAATCTAATGACTGGAAAGATACCATGCCCCTCGATTATTCGAACTATAACAAAAAAGAGGGGTCTACAATTTATCACTTGGTGGACTACACTTGAGGGAAGTTCTCCATTTGCCACTTAGTATTGGATCAGGATGTCACAATGTTCCTATGACTATGGGAAATTTTATTGATGGAATGCTAGTTGTTGTGGACTTTTTTTTCATCTTTCGGCCTCTATTTGCTACTAGATACCTGAACTTTGAGTCTTTTTGACCCTCAACTAGCGATTCGGTAGAGGGAATTGTCACAAGGAAATGCCACACTTAGTGGATCCGACTCTATTTTCTACTCATTAATCACCATTGGATGAAAAGGTTTGTTCCCATGCTGGTGGCCCGTGGGCCCAAAACTTTACCAAATAACATTGTGGATCTCTACCAAAGAGCCTCTTGGCTCAAGTCCTTAGACTTTTCTACATAATTTTCCACTTTCCATGCCACATCATCCTATATGACCAATAAAATCTTGCCACATGTCACTCAGAAAAGGGCCACTTGGCCACCCAAAAAGGCTAGAATAACATGCCACATGTCACCTGCCACATATGTCCATGTCATCAGAGCTGCCATGTCACTTTCCACCTATCATGCCTCGTCACTGCTTCTTGTCTTATGTGCCATGTGTGTCAGCCACCACTTCATTATCTCATCTCTTTGTTGTATGAAAATTAGATCTCAGTCAGTAATCCAATAAATTCTTGGGCATTAACTACCAAGCTCTCAGTGACCAGAAGTTATGACCTTGGGTTTTGTGAGCCATCGCCTGTCGACTGTTACAATACTTTCTTCCTCCTAAGCTTTTTCTCAGGCGGTCTGATAAGCGCTTGGGTGCTAACTGCCGACCCCTTGCTATCGGGTGTTGTGACTAACGTATTTCTAGGTATCATGCAACCAGGATGCATCTTCGACCTAGAAGGTTCTCGAGTCCTATGAGGTGTTTGACATCAACATGGTTTCCTCCCAATGGCTTGACCAACTTGGGTTTACTATCACCCAGAATACGCCTCTATCTTATGTATCCTTAGCGAGATAGACTTCTTACTTTTGGAATTAGTAATTGATCTAACTCAATATAATAACCCTTCAAAAACTTTAACACTTAACTTTAATTATAAATATTCATCCAATATAATTCGATTATTATGCAATTCGTTTTTCACTTCACTTTAACAATAAACTTGCATGATAACATGAACCATGAACAACAATATAAAAAAATGTAGAATGGGAGGGGGAACTCCCAAAAAATTCCCCATAACTTCAATAATATGCAAACTTCAATAATACAAATGCTTTGCTTAAATGAAGCCTTGAATGACTTGTTGTCATAAGGTAGCAACAAATTGAGTTTTACAGTCTTCAAGAATCTTCATTTTACAAAGGTACAGTTAGGATGAGCCTTTTCTTACTTACTACCACAACCTATTACCAAAATAGTAACCTTCATGATTTGGGCTAAACCAACCACAATTCCTAGCGACAACAACCACTTCAAAAAACAAGCATGTGGCCTTTCGACCTTGCAACCTTCCTTTCCAATCCTAGAAAAACGTAGGAAAACCAATTTGCACGATGTCTACTAGCCTTGCTCGCTTAAAGCGATCCCATCTACTCGACCTTGGCTTGTCTTCAACTTTCGTCCCGTTGCATTTTTCGTTCTTCCTTTATTTGTTTGTGGACGCCTCCATTTGATTTGCCTTCGTTGTATTGATATGTGCCCACACCCAGTTGAACCCTCTCGTTCCTTGGTTGACTCAAGCTAAACCACCATCGTGCATCCTACACCGATATGTTGGCCATATTGTTCTTTTGGAAATGATCCATTAAGGTTTTACCAAGCATCATAGAATCCTACAAGATTTCTCCAAGATGGATATATGATTGTAAATACCAAGAAAACTAAATTCATGATAATTAAATACTAAAATATAAGCTATAATACTTTCTATTTTGATAAAAATTCCTTGGATCAAGTTCCTTCATACAAATATCTGAGAATATATGTCCATCATAAGCTTATTTCAAATTATAACATTGAGAAAATGATAAATAAAGGTTGAAAAGCCTACTATGGGTTTGCGAACAATTGTAAGTCGACAGGTCTTTCCATTTGGGATGAAAAAAGTTCCTCTTCAAGACTCTTATCACCCCTGCTATTTTATATTTGATGTGAGGTTTGAGGTTGCGGTATATCTAGAGAGTCATGGAGGAAGATTGAACAAATCCAAAAGTAGTTTATAACATACAACCTCTAGATTAAAATAAATACTCCCTACCTTATCCTCCTTATTGTAGCAAGCTTTTCCCCCATTAAAAGCATGACTATGACTAGGTATCTTATGTATAAGAAGAATTTATACAACATGGGCACAAAGAGGTTTCCTAAAATTGTTTCTAACTGTAACCAACAACCCCACCTTCAGCTCAAATGAAGGTAGCATAAGGATTCCTAGTCTTAGTTGGACCATTGGGAAATAAAGGAGAATATCATCTTGTAGAATCCGGATAATATTAAAAATATTATTACTTCCAAATTTGAGGATAAATTGTGAGGAAATAAAGAGCTAGAGGTAAAAAGGAAACTATGATATTATGAGATGATCAACCTTAATCTCGAAAACCAAAATTATCTCTGTTTATTGACTAGTGTTAAGAAGAAACTGAATATTGCCATGATTAGAACTAATTCTCATGAGCTTCATAGTGAAAGTGGGTGTTGGTAAATTCCAAAAATTCCATGGGATGAAAGAGTTTGTCACTTGTGTGATCTCAGGTAGGTTGAAGATGAAAAACACTCTCTTATATTGTTCATCTGATGTTCATGTTAGATTTAATATTCAAAAAGTTTGCCACACTACCAACCTTCTTGACCTTCTAATTTGAAAAAACTATGATGATCTCAAATCTCTCACCTTTTTTTTAGCATAGAAATAAAATGTAAAAGAATTCTGATTAATCTCTTACTTTCTTAAGGTTTAGTAAACCATATAGATCTGAGTAGACGTTAATCATAATTATAATCATTTAATATTTCTTCATCATATTGTATAAGTATCAACATGTCCTCATAGAATAACCAAGATTTGGAACCTCAAGACCTTCGAATGACATCTTTATGCACTGAACATTCATGTACTCTAAGATATATCAAGATGTATAATGTTGCAAAGTACACATCATTGATTGGAAGTAATTCTTCCATGTGTTGTCATGAGTTGTCATCGAGAGTTCCCAAACGTCATTCTAGAAGTTCTTGTTTCCTATGTATGAACTATAGTCATGATCTACATGTGTGGAAGTCAGATATTTATGCCCTATACATGTGTAACTATTGTGATCAATAAAGATATGACAATGTGTGTTGTGTGTAATCGCTCTTTGATCTCTATCTACTTTTTCTAACATGGTAGCAAAGCTCTCAGGGTGAGATTAGTGAGGCTTAATTAATTGTGCAAATTTGCTTTCAAATTGATGTCTCATTCCTATTGTGGAATCTTGAATGAACGCTGACTACTATGGTATAGTGTATCTCACATTTTTTATGCATTAAAAAATTGCAATGTTGTAGCCATAATGACCATTGTGTAATTTGAGTGTGAGTGAATTAGTGCATTATGTTTTCTTTCTCGAGTTTCATTATTTTCAATGCTGCCAAAGCTATCGAGTGAGAGATCCATGTGCATGAAGCCGTATGATGAATAGATATATGTTTCAGAGCGACACCATCCATGTGGGAGAAGGCCATTGATGTATTGCTTCAATGGAAAATGATGTAATGTCCCAAATGTAGAGAAGTTGGGACAAATCCTTCAAATCAAATTATATAGCACTTAATAAGAAATTGCCATGGAAACCCAAGCACCATAAATTTGACTGAAACCATAAAGCCACAAATTGCATAAAATCTCATTAAAAATCACAACATGAGGAATAATGAGAAATGAAGCAACAAAATCCAACTTTATTATATATAGATGGATGCCAATACAATAGCTGGGAATGACCCTCCAGTCTCCAAACTAAAATAGAAAAGCAATCACTACACCTGTGGATTCTGAATGAATCCACCAAGGGGAGATGGGTGCTCGCCCAATCTCTCTAAATCACCCGAGGGTTTCCGTCCTGGGGCTACCAATGGAGTAGAGAACTGAGTTCTCAACCTCACATAAAAGAAACAATATCAAAACCAAAATGGCCTCCTCCTCCTCTGTTATAGATTTGATGAATCCATCTAGAATCTTCTATTTTGTTATTATTTTAATCATGGAGCACTTTTCCCCCTTTTATTTTAAATTAAAATATTCTTTTAATGCGGGGAAAAAGGTAAATTGGCCACTATGTCTCCTCAGGTAACTGAAACTCCCATCTAAAAGTCCCATCATGTAGATTTTCTCATTCTGGTTCTAACGAGCTATTAAACTGAGGTGTTTCGTCGTTTAATCTCCCTGGAATGCCACCTCAAGCATAATTAATTAAGTTATGCCCAATAATAGTGATGAATTTTGAAAGTTTCCGAAATGCAGCGAAACGAAAGGAAAACTGTGCTAATGATGGAATATGCCAAGCGAATGCCATCAAATCCCATAAAAACCCCTCAAAACTCCATTGGGACCCCTGAGGACATAAACCTGCTCCACTAACCTGGTCATCCCTTGTCTTGGAAATCCACCCTAGCTGTACTATGGAGAAAAATAAAAATGGGGACATGACAGTCCTCCCACCCCAAGATTGCTTGCCCTCAAGGAATCCATAGTTGTGGACCAATCTAGTGGCCCCACACAACTGAGACCCAATGCCAGGATCCCATACGAACCACTGAGTAATACTCTGCTCCTGCGTCAACCCATCATGAACAAACCCCTCAATGCCCGGATCCCAGACCAATCTCTGATTGAACCTATCCTGAACAAATCCTCCTGGATCCCGTTGCCACCAAGAAGGGGCATTAATGCTACACACCTCATGTTGTGCTATAGCTCTAACTGTGAATATTGCTCCATCCACCACGTACCAAATCGTCACCTCTCTCCAATCCAACCCTTGGCATAAACCAAGGTCAGTCTCATCATACTAACACTGTGCTGAAATACTGATGAGTGGCCAGCCTACATCCTGCTGCTAATTGAAGCATGTAATATCCCTCAGCTCTAAGGGCTCTTGCAGTATAATGCTCCTGACTAAAAATGATACTCCATCAATAAGGTACCATCTCATGATCTCTCGCCAATCTAATGCATGGATTCCTGTGCAAGGAATACATCTGCTATGTTGATATTGATCCATGCTCAACTCCTGATGCTCCACAAGGGTAATCAAAACATGTTCAAGAAATATTGCCTTTCTCCCTCTAATGGGAAAAAGTGGGCAAACTGTGCTGCAAGCCCTGTCTATGAACTCCTGGAGAGGGTTGCTGCTTGAATATGTTGCAGCTTTGCTAGCCGCCACCATATCTGTTTGCACCCCATCAATGGGTAGACCCAAGGATGGATGCACCACCATCTCCAACTCCTTCCACATACTAGCCTCGTGTAAAACTACCTCGTCAATCTCCAACACCTCCTGACGACATATGTGTGTAAATAATACCTCCTTGGAGACTGCCTGCACATCAATCTGCTCCATTTCAATGACTGGCCCCAAGGGTGTCTGCTCATCCTCCATCCTGGGCTCAATGTGAGGCACTAACTGACTCTCCAAAAATGGCTCATCCCACACACTATGCATATCGTCCTCCTCATGTGCTTGCACCACTAGGTGATCTTCATGCTAGGCCACCACTAATGGCTCATTTCTCAAATCCTCCTGAGTGTCTTCTCTTGGGCTTTCTTTATGCATGGAATCAAATTATTGCTCACCATATGCAATCATCAAAAGTAGAGGCATAAGTAGGTTTCTATCACACAATTGTTCATGCTCCTCAAAGGTGTTTCCATGCAAGTTAAAGCATTTTACATGCAGCTCCTACTCAAACATGGGGCCTTCATTTCTTTATTGACTTGAGTTTTTTAATCATTCCTCACTCTTCTATAGTTTTTGCTTCTCTGTTAGTTTTACATATGTGATCTGGTGTCCATGCTCCTTGACATGTGAAGTAGATATTCTCTCTCCTCATTTGATTTCAGCTCTTCTTTGGGAGCCCTTGAGACTGCTTCTGCTTTGGTTCCTCATCCCTCCCAAATCTGAACCCTCCCAAAAATATTCTCATAAAATTTCTCTTGGCGACAGAGTCAGCATTAAGGGCTGCGAGCTGCCTCAGTGCCTCATCCATGAACCGATAATTTTTAAAATTTCAAGCTCCCCTTACTGTTGTTGCAAAGGGCCAACAAAATCACCTAAATAATTAATTCGCACTGCCCATAAATTATGTTGTTGCTGCTGAAGATGAACTGGTGTTTTTCCCCTCAACACTACTCCAAAAATTCTGAAAATTTAACATGAGGCTCCTCACACCAAACCCATAAAAACCCAAAAATGTTTTGACTTAAATCTAAGCCAAGATCAAGCTCACCAAGTGGTGTGAATTACCTAGTTCACTAATAAAACGAAATGATGAAGGAACACTGACTTACAACCTACATACTACCCAAAAAATTCTGAAATTTTAACCACTAACTCCTCTCATAAAACACTAAAAATCCCAGCTATTTTTTTGGGTAGATTCCAAAAGATATAGAAATCCCTAATTTAGTGCAAGTTTCCTACTCTGCCCAACTCAACACATTGCTCCAAATAAGATAAATTAATATCACAATGCTCCACCTCTTCAAACCATCAAATTCATTGAAAAATCACTCGCAACAACAATCTCGGCACAAAAATAACAATTCTGCAACAAAGGATGACTTTTCCACTTCCAAAATAAACCCTTAAATACTTAAAACTGAAAACCCGAACCCATAGGATAAGCCAAGTTCGATGCTCTGATACCACTGTAATGTCCCAAATGCAAAGAATTTGGGACAAATCCTTCAAATCAAATTATCTATCACTTAACAGGAAATTGCCATGGCAACCCAAACACCATAAATTTGAATGAAACCATAAATTCACAAATTGCATAAAATCTGATTAAAAATCACAACACGAGGATCAATGAGAAATGCAAAAACCAAAATCTAGTTTTATTATATATGAACAGATGCCAATGCAATAGCTAGGAATGACCCTTCGGTCTCCAAACTAAAACAGAAAAGCAATCACTACACCTGTGGATTCTGAATGAATTGACCAAGGGGAGATGGGTGCTCGCCCAATCTCTCTAAATCATCGAGGGTTTCTGTCCTGGGGCTACCAATGGAGTAGAGAAATGGGTTCTCAAACTCACATACAAGAATTACAATATCAAAACTAAGTTGTCCTCCAATGGCCTCCTCCTCCTCTTTTATAGATATGATGGACCCCTATCGAATCTTCTATTTTCTTATTATTTTAATCATGGAGCACTTTTCCACCTTTTATTTTAATTAAAATATTCTTTTAATGTGGGAAAAAAGGTAAATTGGACACTATGTCTCCTCAGGTTATTGAAACTCCCATCCAAAAGTCCCATCATGTAGATCTTCTCGTTTTGGTTCCAACGAGCTATTACACTGAGGTGTTGTGTCAACTAATCTCCCTAGAATGCCACCTCAAGCATAATTAATTAAGTTATGCCCAATAATAATGCTGATTTTTGAAAGTTGTCACAATGCAGCGAAATGAAAGGCAAATTGTGCTGATGATGGAATATGCCAAGTGAATGCCATCAAATCCCATAAAAACCCCTCAAAACTCCATCGGGACCCCTGATGACATAAACCTGCTCCACTGACTTGGTCATCCCCTGTCCTGGAAATCCACCTTAGCTATAATATGGAGAAAAATAAAAATGGGGACATGACAAATGAGCTTTAAGGCTGTAGAATCTAACACTGGTCACATGTTGCCGAGTTCATTGTTTGGGAGTCATCGTCTTGATCTTCTCATTTTGATCTGTGTGGTGTAAAGTTATGTAGTATGGAATCAAGGTCTCGATTTAAGGCTCTGGAGCAAAAAATCTATGCAACAAATTTATCCACTGATTTTTGCCTCTCTGAATTCAATTTGACTCTGTTTGATCTCTTGATATTTGGCCTAGAGTGCACAAAAGTCAAATTGATGATGACAACATGGGAGAAAACTAATATCAAATCTAAAAGAGGTAATATGGATTCTTTAACTTTAGAGGAATTTAATGGCATCAATTTTCATACATAGAAAATTGAAATTCAAATGCATCTTATGAATAAAGGTTTATGGAGTATAGTAAAAGGAACCAAAAAGGCTCCTATTGATGCCAAGGTTTTAGTTGAATGGGAAAATAAAGAAGACAAGGCTAAGGCTATAATTGGATTGGGTCTTTTAGACACTTAGATGCATTTGATTGATTTAACAAAATCAACCCATGAAATTTGGGAACATTTGAGTAAGCTATTTGGGGAAGAGACTATGAATGCAAAGTTCTCTTTAAAACTGCAGCTCTTCAGTCTCAAAATTCACGATGAGACACTTCTCTCTAATCATATAAATGAGTTAATGTCTCTCTTTAGGAAATTAGTTGAAATTGGTGCCAAGGTAGAAATAAATGATGCTAAACCAATTCTATTAAATAGCATATATCCCAAGTAAAGCAACATTGTATTCACATAAATTCAAATGTTCTCTCAATCATTAGAAGGAATGGTATCGTCACTTTTAGCTGAAGAAAAAAGGGCAAATTAAGAAGGATCAAATGTTGGCGGTCAACATGAACTTGCACTATTTTCCAAAGGCAAAATGAAAAAAAACCAAGGGTTCAACATAATGCTTCTACTGTCACAAATATGGACATACAACCTGGAATTGTAGAACTCATGTAAGGGATCTTATGAATGGAAAGGAAACTACAAACATAACCAACTTGGATGACTGTTCAGAATCAGATAGTGATGAGGGGCACTAGAACCACCTCTCAAACTATTCTAAAAGTAAAAGAGACTTAAGTTCTTATATTGTGTGTGTTTGTTTGTTCGTGGTGTGAGTTGAAATATTTTTCTATTTCTTTCAATTCTGGTCATAAGAAGGATTGGTGGTTCTTAAATTGGAAGCCTCGGTGTCCAAAACATAAATTCTTGTGTGTTAGTAAGGTCAATTTGTTTAATCAACTTTTGGACACATTCAATATCCAGACCTCCATCCTAGCAAATGACAGATGACCGAAAGCAAAATATCTAACAGATGGTGGTTGGTACGTATGATGGTTCATTACTTAATGACTCTTATTGCGGAAGCCCCAACAAACTGATGTGTCAATATTGTTGATCTTGCAAAGTTCATCAACAATGGTCAAAGGCGGTTACATTTTAAGTGGAGTTCAAGTGACAACTTGAAGACGTGGTGGTGAAAGAGTGGTGTTTGTGAGATTCCATAGTGGATGTGAGTGGTGATGAAGACCAGTGAGACATAGATTATCCTTGTTGTTGTAATATGTGTTTTCAATGTTTTCCATGTAAGCATTAAGGGAGGGTATTAGAAGTAATGCTTCCATGTGCTGTCATTGAGAGTACCCAAGCATCAATCTAGAAGTTGTTGTTTCCTATGTATGAATTGTATTCATGATCTAGATGTGTGGAAGTCAGAGATTTATGTCCTATATATGTATAACTATTGTGATCAATAAAGTTATCACAGTTTGTGTTGTGTGTAATCGCTCTTTGATCTCTCTATTTTTTGTAACATCATTGAGGAAAAGATCTTTATGCATCAAAATCTAATGAATATTGAAACAATACAATGAATTTGTTCTTGTTAATTTTGAAATACAAAATATGTAAGGGAGATTTTGGTATAAACTTGGGTGGTACTTAAGTTATGTAAGGAAAGCATTTACAAATGGACAAAAAGTTTTTCATTATTGAAGTTGGTTTCAATTTGGATTTAACCTAGTTGAAAAAATTAAAAGGAAAAAACCAGTATCTCCGCTAGTTTTTTAAGTTAAAAAATTAAAAGGAAAAAACCAATATCTCTGCTAGTTTTTTAAGTTAACATATGTTCTAGAGATTGGCTGTATTCATACATAAGCCAACATATATTTAAAAAATAATTGCAAAATAATAGAAATTCAAAACTTGAGTACAAATTTTCCAAACAAGATTGCAATTATATTAGCAAGATTTTACATGATTTTGCTAGTAATGGTCACATATAAATTGTACAATTCTACCTCAACTTCAAGTTATTTAGAAGGTTAAATCCAGAAGATTGGGATTCAATGAGAAATTTAAAGCGTTCCCTATGTATTCCTTCCATTTTTACCCTCTATAAACTTCACTTTGCATACATTATCAAAAACATATTGAAGGTTGATCACGACCTCCTCGTTCTTAGAATGTGCTCCTCTGTAATTGCATCCAACTACCTTCTGATCAAACTGTTCCTTTGAGTCCATGATCATAGTAATTTCCACGATGAAATCATTTCCATCCACCTCATGCTCAATATTACTTGATCTGCCATTGATTGATCTAAACAAATAATACTTTGTATTACAACAATTTTAGATTCATTTTTACTTTAGATCTATCAAGCTTTGAGAATGATCAATTCTCTCAAAGTGAAAATATTTCTTCAAGTTTTACACTAAAAATAATTGCACCATGAAAGATTTGATCCCTCTAGGTGCTTCATAATGAATCTATGTTGGTTATATATATATATATACACACACACATCATTGGAAAATCCATGGAGTGTCAAAACTAGGAGCCCAAAAAAGTAAATTGACTCTATAATAGGTAACAATATCTACTAGCCTAGATCCATTTTAACGAATTTATCAAGCATAGAGAGAGATCAAATCTCTTGAGGTGCAAACCTTTTTTTGAGTGCAAAATTGGAAGAAAGGTTTGTACCTTGAGAGATTTGATCTCTATTCGTTGTTGATAAATCCAGAGTTAGAATAAATCTAGGCTTATGTAATTATCAATAATTAAAGTAGTTAATATTATTTAATTTAATTTAATTTTTACTTTTTGTAATTAATTGAGTCTAAACATTTTAATTTAATAATTTTATTTTATTTTAAGTCATAACATCTATAAGCTTTCAATATCTCTTCCATCTCTTCCATGTTGCACTAAGAGAACCTTCCGTGTAATAATGATTAAGTTTTTTATATTTTTTTAATTCTTAATTTTATTTTAAATAATTTAATTCTCTATTTCATTTTTTAATTTTAATCATTTGGCCATTATTATTATTATTATTTTTACATTACATAACATTTTGGGCTTGAAATATGTCTTAAAACTACTTTTATTTGGCTAAGAGTTTGTTTTCCTCGGACATAAAAAAAGCTTGCTGCCTTACAGACTACTAACTAGTAATTCTAAATGAAGTGGTTTCTGTTAATTTAACAATGCGCAACAAGGAAAAACAATATACACAACAAATAAATCAAGCACAGGAGAAACAGAGGTTTAACGTGGTTCACCCAACCAATCTGAGCTACGTCCACCAAGCATAGGCATCGACAATCTTTATCAATCAAACAGGAGATTACATAATTAATCAAATCCTCACAAACTCTCACACCAAAAACAATCCGTATGAATACCTGTTTTATAGCAAGGAGAATCTAACTGCCTCATAAATCCTCTCACATCAAATATAGGATGCATTAACTCCCTCCCAACAACCTGGAGCTAATCTAGCAACAAATTCCTATTGTTGTCACCTACTGAGATTTTTGCCTATTTTACATAAAACATAAAATCTCAACAATCTCCACCTTGACAACAATTAGCCTGATGCCCTGCTCTTTATTATTTTATCTTTTCTGCAAGCCAAGAGAAGCCAAACACCAATGCAGCTTCTCTAACAAAACTGGTTTCGTGAACATGTCTGCACAATTCTCCTTTGTATGCACCTTTTCAAGAGAGACTCCCCTTTCAGTGATAACCTGTCTGACAAAATGGTACTTGATCGGTATATGCTTTGATTTACTATGATAGGTTGGATTCTTAGCCAAATGTATTGCACTTTGACTGTCACAAAATAACTTGATGTTGTCCTGCAACCTACCAAATTCACCAAACAAACCTTTCAACCAAATTGCTTCTTTGCAAGCATGAGAAGCATCAGTGTATTCTACTTTAGTAGTGGATAAAGCGACAATGTTCTGTAGCTTTGACATCCAACTGATAGCTCCACCTGCAAGAGTAAAGACGTACCCTGAAGTTGACCTTCTCTTATCCAAATCACCTGCAAAATCGGAATCAACATATCCGCAAACAAATTCACCACTCTTATTGTAAGTGATACAATAACTACTTGTGCCTCTCAAATACCGAAGCACCCATTTCACTGCTGACCAGTGTTCTTTACCCGGATTTTCCATATACCTGTTGACAACCCCAACTGCATGTGAAATATCTGGTCGAGTACAAACCATCGCATACATTAAACACCCTACTACATTGGCATATGAAATTCGAGACATATAATGCTTTTCTTCATCTGTATTAGGACATAAACTCGAAGAAAGCTTAAAATGGGAAGCTAAAGGGACTGAAACAAGCTTCACATTATTCATACCAAATCTCAAAAGTATTTTCTCAATATACTTCTGTTGTGATAGCCATAGCTTACCATTGCTCCTGTCTCTGAAAATCTCCATGCCCAAAATCTGCCTTGTTGCTCCTAGATCTTTCATATCAAATGTCCTTGCCATCTGAGCCTTCAACCTGTTGATTTGTTCTATGATTTTGCTTGCTAAAAGCATATCGTCAACATACAATATGAAGATAATGAATATGCCATTTTTCAATTGCTTAAAATAAACACAATGATCATATTCACTTCTAACATATTTCTGACTCAACATGAAAGAATCAAACTTCTTATACCACTGTCGAGGTGACTGCTTCAGGCCATATAAAAACTTCTTGAGCCTGCAGACAAATTTCTCATTGCGATGCTGAACAAACCCTTCCGGTTGTTCCATATAAATTTCCACATCTAAGTCACCATGTAGAAATGCAGTCTTAACATCTAATTGCTGCAACTCTAAATCAAGCAAAGCCACTAATGCTAACACAATTCTAATTGAAACAATTTTAACCACTGGTGAAAAAATCTCATGAAAGTCAATACTGGCTTTCTGAGAAAACCCTTTTGCAACCAGCCACGCTTTGTATCTGTCTTCCGTATCATTCATGCCCTGTTTCAGCTTGAAAACCCATTTACACCCACAGTTTTCCTGTCTTTTGGAAGCTCAACCAGATCCCATGTGCCGTTCTTACCCAAGGCCATCATTTCGTCCTTCATAGCTGCTTTCCACTTATCACTTTTCGAACCTTCTATTGCTTCCTGATAGCACAGAGGTTCATCGTCATTAGCAGTAAATGCAACTGAAGTAACATAATCATCATACCTTCTCGGTGGCCATTTGATTCTTGTCGACGTCCTTAAGGATGTTTCTGGCGCTTCCTTGATTGGCTGACTACCATCTGTAGGAACTTCTTGACAATCAGTATCTGAGACCTGTTCATGATCTATACCTGAACCTTGTTCATGTTCTGATTTTGAAACCTGTTCATGACTAGTATCTGAACTATGGTCATCATGATTATCATTAGAAATGCTATCAAACTGAATGTGCTGAAAGTCAGATACATCATCCTGTTTCAATCTACTATCTACATCTAACTGTACAAGAGAGGATTCATTAAACTTTACATCTCTGTTGATGATGATTTTGCGGGTAGTAGGATCCCACAATCTATATCCCTTTGTTCCAACACCAAACCCAACAAAGATATACCTTTTATACTTTGGATCTAACTTAGTTCGCTAATGTTTAGGCACTAGAGCATATGCATCACAACCAAACACTCTGAGTTTAGAATAGTCACAAGGGTGTCCTTTCCATACCTCTTGCGGAATCTTGCAGCCTATCGTCGTCGATGGAGATCGGTTTATTACATAACAAGCTGTTGCCACCGCTTCCATCCACAACTCCTTTTGCAACCCAGCGTTACTCAGCATACTCCTTTCTCTCTCTAGAAGAGTCCTCTCCATGCGTTCAACAACTCCATTTTGCTGAGGAGTATAAACCGTGGTCTTATGTCTCTCGATCCCTGCATCCTTGGAATAACTGTCAAACTCCTTGGAAGTGAACTCACCAGCGTTGTCAGTTCTTAAACATTTTATTGTTCTACCAGTGCTATTTTCTACCAATGCTCTAAACTGCTTGAAAACTGAAAACACATCAGACTTCCTTTTCAACATGTAGACCCACACCTTCCTAGAAAAGTCATCAATAAATGATACAAAATAAGACGAACCACCATATGAGGTTGTAGGGGCTGGACCCCAACATCTAAATGGATATAATCAAGTATGTCTTTACTAGTATGTTTGCCTGTTTTAAACTTTTGTTTACTTTGTTTTCCAAACAGACAATGCTTACAAAAATCTAATTTTCCAGACTTCAGATTTGGAAGTAACTTGCGATCAGCCAAAATTTTCAACCCTCTCTCACTCATATGCCCCAATCTTTGATGCCATAAGTGAATGGAGTTACTGTCATGTTCAGACACAGTAGACACAAAATCTGACCCTGTACCTCCATCTAACTGAAGTAGATTTCCTACTTTCTTAGCTTTCATAACTAGTAAGATGCCTTTGTAAATTTTCATTACTCCACCTTGAATTACAGTTTTATACCCATTTGAATCAACTGCTCCTAATGAAATCAAATTTTTCCTTAAATCTGGTACATGCCTCACATCAGTTAATATTCTAGTTGTCCCATCAAACATTTGTAGTTGTATGCTCCCAATCCCCACAATATTACATGTTACATCATTACCCATGTACACAACTCCATCATTAATTGATTTATATTTCTTAAACCATTTTTTATGGATACACATGTGGTTTGATGCTCCGGAATCTAACAACCAATGTTGACCATGATTTGACACATTAACTGATAATACTTCATCACTCATACCTGAACCAGATGTCGAACCTGTATCTGTCGTATTCGCCTCCTTCTTCTCTGTCAAAGACTCTGCTTTTGAAGTTTGTTGTTGTCGCTTCCAGCAGTCCTTCTTTAAATGCCCTGATTTTCCACAAAACCAACACTTTAGCTTACTCTTCTTCCCTTTTGACTTTGAACGTGAGTCGCTCGGCTTCCTGGGGCGTCTTTCTTTCGAACAACCTCTAACCATCATGGCTTTTGATGTAGAGGTTTCGGAATGCGACTTCCTCCTTGTTTCTTCCGATAATAAGGATGCAACTACATCATCAAACTCAATAGTTTCTGATG
>APFE031139999.1:37749-125905 GCA_000404065.3 Pinus taeda
AATGATCCCATGATTCAGGCAACGAGCACAATAAAGTAATAGCTTTATCCTCGGATGGAATTTTTACTTCTATACTTTTTAATTGCACAAGAAGAGTATTAAAAGCATTTAAATGATCAGCAATCAATGTACCTTCCTTCATTCGCAAACCGTACAACTATCGCTTAAGGAGAATCCTATTGGTTAAGGATTTGGTCATGTATAGTTTCTCCAGTTTCGTCCACAAACTAGCAGCTGTTGTCTCCGACACAATATTAAACAGGACATCATCTACTAGGCATAATCGAATGGCACTTACAGCTCTTTCATCCATTTCGTCCCACTCATCGTCTGTGATGTTGTAAGGTTGTTTGGATTTACCCATCAATGTTACCACGCCTTGTGGACAAGCAAGTCATTCATTTCACCTTCCAGATCTCAAAATTATTCTTGCCATTAAATTTCTCAATTTCAAACTGGGCACTTTGAGTTTTCACCATTTTGTATCAAAAAACACAATAATCTCCAATATCAACGTTTTAACTACCAGTAATTTAAAAAAAAAATTGCCTATGCCTTTGATTTTACAAAAAATCTGCCTATGCCTTTGTACTTATGCCATTAAAAAAAAAATTCTGCCTTTGGATTGGTTTTTACACAACCAAAAAACTGCCTTTTTGTTTTTCTTGTTTTCTCTTCACAAACAAAAATTTTCTTGTTTTTTTATTTGCACCAATAAACCAATCTTATGAATGTTGTCACTGTGATTTTTTAAAAAAATTGAATCAACTGGTTTAACGCTGCCATAAAAAACCAATCTTTTAATTTTAACAAAAAACCATGTTACATATCCCTTATAACTCCAATTTTGTTTAATAGCATGAAAAATAAGGACGTACTCCTTGTTTTTGCTTAATGGCTTAAAAAATAAGGACGTACTCTCTTTTTTTGTTTCATGGCTTTAAAATAAATACGTACTCCTCCTTTTAACAGGTTTCGGGCAATTAACAACACGAAGGCAATTACATTCTCAATGCACTAGCAACAACAATTTAAAGAAATGTTCAGCTTGGAACCCAAGTCCAGTCACCAGCGTCGGAGAAAGCTAATTCGTAACTTTGAACAGGTTCCATTGTGCCATGGCATTCGGGCAAATGAAAAAGAAACAAAACGCGCAGGGGCATAAACCCAGTCGGTCAAACACAGGGCTGCAATTTGTTTATAAGAAATGGGTGTCTGTTGCGGCAAACACCAAAACTTTTCGATACTGTACACAACCCAACCCTTAGATTTATGTATCAGTGCACACAAGGTAAACACACCAGCGATTTTATAAACACCAGCAGTTTAAAACATAAAATCTCCACGCAGTTCAAAATATGCATAGTACATACCGCTCAACACCGTGCTCAACAGCGCTTCAAGTTACAGCTCCGGCAACTGCTCTTCACGCCGTTTTTGATGAGCTCCAGCAGTTTATAAAACACCAGCAAGCAATTTAATCCGCACCAACAATTGTATACAGTCCGCCAGCACTAACCCATTCACACGCAGTCAGGTTCACCAGCACAGTCCGCCAGCATACCCACGCAGCACCTCAGTGCTCCAACTCTTCCCGGCAGCACCTGCCTCCAACATGCTCTGATACCACTTGTTGGATCAGGTGCACAGCAATTAAATAAACTTAACACAGCAGAATTAACACAACAGAACAATCAAGCACATAAGAGACAATTTTTAATGTGGTTCACCCAACCAATCTGGGCTACGTCCACTAAACATAGGCATCAAGAATATATTAATCAAATTGGAGATTACATCAAGAAATCTTCACACTCTCTTAGCAAATCATCCGAATGATTGCCTGTTATATAGCATAGAGAATCTAACAGCCTCATAACTCCCTCACATCAAATATAGGAGGCATTAACTCCCTCCCAACAACCTGGAGCTAATCTAGGAACTGAATCCCTATTGTTGTCATCCTTCAGAGATTTTTGCCTATTTGACTCAAACAGAAAAATCTCAACAATAATTTCAAATTCATATGATACTTTTCCTCTAATTTATTTTAAACATAATGTTTGAAATTATTTTGGACAGTTTCAAAGGGCTAAATAAAAAATCAATAACATAAAATATACACAATGAAAAAAATTCACAAAATACCACTATCTTTGTTTACACGTCCTCTTCAAAAGGGTACTCTTGGTTTTTCAATTTATTTAAATAGTTAAAAATATCTTATGCAAACACATGTCTACAAAATGCAATTGAAATATTACTTCAGCAACTTCAATAAATATAAATTATAATTTTGCACAAAAAAAAATTAATACGTAAAACTTAGTTATTTGTGTATAGTTCATTCTCATATATATTTTATAAAAATTACACATTCTAGACTAAGTTATGCTACACTAACACACACATACCTCTTAAGATGCACAAAAATTTGCAAGGACAAGCATTTCTTTGAATGGAAAATTGACAAATTATATGACACTAAATTATTTTGTAAAAGTTATCATTAGGACAAAAACACAATTCTTCACAAATTGTCTTTTTACTTTGAATCAAAATTCTAAATTCTTATATGAATTTTGAAAGTTTCAATTCAATAAAAAGAAAAAAATTGAAATTTCATCACCACATTTGGATCAAAATGTAACCCATCTTCTTTTATTCACCCTACACTAAATATAAATTATGTTATAATACAAAAATCATTGCATACAATATTACCAAACTAATATACATGAGCAACTTCCACATCCACTCTCATGCGGTCTCTCCTTTTGGATATCGGTCCATCACATCTAACAAAAAAAAATGTTTTAATTTAGTTATTAAATATCAGAAGAAAAATGCTAAAATTAAAAGATTCTACTTCTATACTCTATTGTAATTCTCAATTATTTCCCTTTCTCTAATACAACTTATTTTCTTATAAATCGTAAAAAAAAGTTCACTATTTTATTTTCCCAAGCATGATATATATATATATATATAATATATATATATATTATTGGAATATTATTACTATACAAATAATCCAATATATGAAATTAAGTTTCTTTGGGAAAAATGAGTAATGGATATAATGCTAGATGTTCCCTATGCATAGAGTCATTGCTTCAAATAGGTGTTAGGAACCCATTGCCAAATACTTCAAGCATCTTGCTTATAACCTTTTTGCATCTCGAAAGGTATACCACATGTAATTTCTTATTCCTTTTCCCTTCTTTTCTTTTGACTTTTGGCATTATCATGAATGGACATACATGTTATAACATTTGATTCATGATATTGGATTTTACTCACACATTAAATGAGATTTACGATTTGTCTTTTTAAATATATGAGAATATATTTTTCATGTATGAGAAGATGAGTTTTCTCTTTTTTTGTAAATTGGGCTACTCCTATTATTATACAAAAAGGTTACAAAAAGATTACATCGAGGCTTGCCTCAAAAACTCTCCATACTGAGATATGGATTTAGCAGGACTTTTACATTGGAGGGTGAAACTTCCCTTGAAATCTGACTTGTCCAACAGACTCTTGATAACTAAAAGACAGACAATTTGACACAAACCAGAACCAACTAAAGGACAGACAATTTGGCACAGACCAAAACCAACTGTCCCAGGATTTATCCAGAGAGTTATACAAACAGAGATAGAGCAGCAAACATAGTCGTAATTGAAAACCGATTCCGACTTGAACAGAGATGAGCCATAGCATGAGCTTATCAAAAACTGTCAAACATAGAAGGCTATGAACTGAAGTCGCCAAACAAACATCATAGAATAGCTGAAACGACCACCTAGGGCTATAGCCTGACCAAAACGACATGGAGGCAAGCTCATATATCCACAGAGGTAGAAGGTTGCTCCTCAACGATCCTGCATCCATACTAGTTTGACACGCTCGAGTCTGTATATGGAGTGTCATCTTTAGTCGACTCGCTTGGACCCGCCACCGCACCCGGGGCCTCCGCAGGCTGAATTCTTTGACAGTGAACAGGAGAAGGTTGCCTATGATCCGCAGAGACTTCTGGAGGAGTCGCGTTATCACACTTCTCAATCCGAACAGACACAAAGTAGGTAGATTTGTCCAGGGAATAGGGGAAGTGAAAGCGGGTTGAGGGATGAGAGCTGTGCGAACACGCCGCTGCACGAGCCCGACCTCTGCCTCTTCCCCGGCCTCACCTTGCACCATGAGAGTCAATTTCTTCGGAGGAGGATTCCATGGTGTGAGAGGAGCGCTGAGGGATAGCCCTTCCTCTGGAACCTCCCCGAGACCTGCCCCTTCTGCTAATGAGGCGGAGCCGTTCCCGCGGCATTCTGGGATTGCAAAAGGGATAACACCCGAGCAAAGAATGCACAGTGAGCGGAATCTCTCTAAGCCAAGAGACACAGAGAGCCAACGAACCATGCGCAGATGCTTAATGGCTAACAGGGGCACAAAGAGCCACAGAGGCGAGGCGGAAGGGACATAGAGGGGCGAGGTAAGAATTGGCCCAGAGAGCCGACTAGGGATGTCAACAGAAGCGATGAGGGGCACGAGGAGAACACTTAGAAACTGATGCTTACAGTCGGGAGAGCTAGAGCTGGGGACCTTGTGCTGGAGAATACTGCTCCCAAAGGAAGAGACCGAGCCCTTCTGTCCTGAGGGTCGAGGCCTAATCCTTTGAGCCCACTGCCAAGACCCGAGAACCAGCGGCGAGCAGAACAGAAAATGCATCCAAAGTTGAGACATCAAATAATGCATGACCAATGGAGGTTGGCTCTTAAAATACCACAGAGCGACACCGCAAGCAATGAACATACCACAGCAGAAGGTCTGCAATCCAAACACCAGAGAGACGAATCGCTGGAGAGCAATAATGCAGCAGACGGCGAGTTGCAGGGAGGAGTAATGAACCTCATTCAATATAACATGACGAGGGTGGCAGGCCCATGGATTATCCTTACAGATGGTGGATCTAGGCTTCCACTTTCCCAGTGGGAATGCCGCCACTTTAATGCCCCCATTAATGTACACCCGCAGCCGGGGATTGATTATCCTGAAGCACCAGAGAATGGCATTTCTGTTGGAGTTGTATATCCACTGAGTCATTGAGAGTGCCTAAGTAAGGAGGGAGTTGTAGGTCAACCCCTTGGTTGGCCAATCTATCTGCTACCTTGTTGGTTGTACGCCTTACATGCTTGAAAATGATGTTGTGGGGATGCCGGAGCCTTTCCTCCAGCGTTTCGAGCCTGCTGAGCAATCTCCAACTGGAAGCTATTTTGGCAGCTAAGGTGCCTGCTTAAATTCTAGTAGTTGCATTGATGAGGATCAAGGAGTCTCCCTCTACTTCTAGTAGGTAGAAATTATGTTGATCGGCAATGCATATCCCTTTCCACAAGCCTTCCAATTCTGCAACATTGTTGGTGTCTTTGCCAATCGAACCATAGTATATATATTGAACTACTCCTCTGTCATTTCTGATTACTCCTTCATATCCTGCCGGTCCAGGAATTCCTTTAGCTGCTCCATCAAAGTTCAATTTGAAAGAGGAGATGGCACGGGGGGACCAATGCAAGGGGGAGACGGACTTGGAAGTGGAACGAGAATTGTCAAGAGGGGCACAGGATAAGTTAACATTCCAGGAGTTCCAGATGAGCTGCTCGTGACGGGAGTCTGGCCAGTCAGTTTCTAGCCATGATCGAAGCACCAAAGTTTCTTGGAGATTTTGCTTTAAGAGGAGCCAGAGGATTTCTACAGGTCGTCTACTATTGTTGAAGACTCTGTTGTTTCGTTCTTTCCATAAAATCCAGTAAAGAAACCCTGGAATGAGGTTCCATAAAGAATTCATAATGGGGCTATGATAAGGGTGCTTGGGCCAAGTTCTTAGAGTGATTGCTATGTCCCCCTGCCAGATTCCTGCTCTTTTCTTACATTGGTCGACTTTCTCCCAGAGCTGAGTGGCGAGAGGAAAAGTCTCCATGAGATGCAGGATGGTTTCCGAGTGAAGAGTACAGTTGGGACATCTTGAGGGGCTTATGAAGCCCCTTCTTTGTAGATTATCCCAAGTTAAGATGCGTCTCTTACTTAAGATCCAGAGAAAGGTAGATACCTTGGGCCAGAGTCTGGAATGCCAGATGTGATTCCAGAGCTGATCCTTATCTGTATTGCTATGAACATAGTGTAATATGTAAGCTTCTTTGGTAGTGAAGGTACCTTTTGTAGTGTATCCCCACCTCAGTTTGTCCTGCTGATTTGAATGCTTGATTTTTCTATGACTTAGCTCCTGTTTTATTTCTGTATAAGTCTCTCCATGCCAATCAGTCTGCCACGAGCTAGCGGGTTTCCATTGTTGGAAGTCTTGAAGCGCTTGCTGCTGCCAGAACTGAGAGACATTAGTGAGATTGGTATGCTGCATATAGTTCTGCCAGAGAGGTTTATGAAAGATCGAGGCAAGATTTGGTAACTGCTGCCATGCGTCCTCCCAAAACCGCACCGAGTTCCCTGAGTGAATTTCCCAAAAGCTGTTCTCTTGGATGAAGGCGTTGTCAATTTTGGCAGTGTTCCAAATCATGGAGCCTGAGATACTAGGACTGATTCTGATTAGCTCATCCCATTGACTTCTGGGCGCATATTTGGCTTGCCACAGCTTTGCCCAAGGAATGTGTGGCTTCACTAACCAATTCCACCATATCCTTGCTCCCATAGTGCAATTGCTTTGTAGAGGATCCCGTAGTCCTAGTCCACCATTGGATTTCGGCTCGCATACTTCTGTCCATTTAACAAGGGCCCATTTCATGTTGAGCCCTATGGAGCCCATTAGAAAACTCCTTTGAAGGTTACGAATTGCTTTAAGAACCCATTTGGGAGCCGCCAATATAGAGAAGAGATACAAAGGCATAGCTTGTAGGACGGATTTGATCAAAATGAGTCGACTAGCTATGTTGAGCGATCGAAATGTCCATGAGGAAAGTCTGGCTTCCAATTTATCCAACAACGTACGCCAAGACGCATGCTTAGGGGCAGAGACCATAAGAGGAGCACCCAAATATTTGGAGGGAAGCACAGAAATGGAGAATCCTAGGATTCGAGCAATGTTTCTTTGAGAGGAGACAGGGGTATTGAAGAACAATAGCTGGGATTTGGTGGCATTGATCGAGGTTCCAGAGGCTTCAGAGAAAAGCGAGAGCAGGGCTTTAAAGGCTTTGGCTTCTAGGGAAGAGGGATGACCAAAGAGCATCATGTCTTCAACAAACTGTTGATGGGATAAGGGATGGAGTCCATGGAGTGTTATGCCTTTGATCGCTTGAGAAGAAACAGCATGGTGAGGGAGGTGGTTGAGTCCTTCCGCCATGAGAACAAAAATAAAAGGGGATAGGGGGTCCCCTTGACGAATGCCTCTCAACGGGCGGAAGGGCAAAGATGGAGAGCCATTGAGGAGAACTAAGAAGCAGGGAGAGGTAATAAGATTCATTATCCAACGGGTCCAAGTGGCATTGAAGCCGAAGGCTAACATCATTTGATGGATATATTCCCAACTAAGTTTGTCAAAAGCTTTGGAAAGATCAAGCTTCAGAATCATACCTGGTTTTTTTAGAATTTTTAAAGAGTGGATCAACTCGTTTGAAATAATAATGCCATCCATTATCTGATGCCCCTCAACATATCCCGTCTGTTCCAGAAGGATGAGAAGAGGTAGAAGAGGTTTGAGTCTATTTGCCACTACTTTGGATATAAGTTTGTAGATGACATTACAGAGAGCTATCGGCCTGTATTTATCTGGTGTATTTTATTCCTCCCCTTTGGGTACCAGAGCAATGAAAGTAGAATTGAGGGAAGGTAAGAGCCAGTGCATAGATCGTGATTCTTCCATTAATTCCCAAACTTCGGTGCTGATCAATTCCCAGAATTCATGAAAGAAATAGGAGGTGAAACCATCAGGTCCAGGAGCCTTACCATCCTTTAGCTGAGCGTTTGCCTCTTCTACTTCCTGCATGGAGACTTGATTTAATAGATTTTGATTGTGATCTTCCGTGATTATTTTGGGGATGTGCTGCGTGATAGATCTTATGGCTGATGATCTACTTCCTGTTTGTTCTTTGAGCGCTTCCTGGAAGTATTATTTGAATTCCTTTTCAATATATTCATGCTTTTCTAGTCTCTCCCCTTGTCTGTTATTAATGAAGGCAATATTGTTGTGCATTCTTTGTTGAATGGTGGATCGATGAAAGAATTTTGTGTTCTTTTCCCCTTCTTTTAGCCACCTTATTCTAGATTTTTGGTGCCAAAGGATTTCCTCTTGTAGCCTTCGAGCTTCTATTTATGTCCAGAGGGATTGCTCCTTGTCTGCCAGTTCCTCTGTTCTTCCCTCTAGGATAATGGTTTGCTGTAGAGAACACATATTCTGCTCCAATGTTTTCCTGGTTTCCAGAATGTTGCCAAATTGGCTTTTATTCCAGACTTTGAGCACTTTCTTGAGGTGTGTGAGTTTCTGTTGAAATTGGAACATCTTTTCGCATGCTGGGGGAGTGAAGGATTTCCATGCAGCTCGAACCAGTTCTTTGAAGTCAGGATGAGTGATCCAGAAGGCCTCAAAGCGAAATGGACGATTGCAATGTATACCTGGATGTGTCCATTGAAGCATTATGGGCCAGTGATTAGAACCGCCTTGAGGCAGAATGGAGGCATGAAAATATCCTCACAAATGTATGGCATTGTTTGAAATAAGGAACCGATCTAGCCTAGAAGCAATATTATGTATTCCCCTATGTTTTTTTGTCCAGGTGTACGTGCCATTTGAGGTTTGAATGTCCATGAGCTGATTACTTTGAATGAATTCTTTGAATCTTGTGCTATCATCTTCTAACTTCATGCGCCCTCCCTTTTTTTCCCCTAGATTCGTGATGATATTGAAATCTCCCCCGCTGATCCATAGAGGGTACTGTCTATTAGAGTTAAGAGCTGTTAGTGCATCTAGCACTTCTAATTTTTGATGTAAATCTTGCGGGAAGTAGGTGTTGGTGAGAAGACCATGCAGATCTGTCCCTATGAGATGAAATGAAGCTTGGATGAAATAATGTGTGGCATGAAAATCTTGAAGCATAAGGATCTGCGGATTCCAAACTATTGATAGTCCACCGGAGGCCCCTACCGCATCCACTGAAACTGAGCGACTGCCGTTCCATGCTTTGTTGAGGATCCTTTCGAGGGATGCATTATTACTTTTTGTTTCTTGTATAAAAACGATGGCTGGTTTCTCTGACTGAATCATGTCTTTTAACATTCTATGTTTTGAGGGGCTATTGAGCCCACGCATGTTCCAGGAGATGAGCTTCATGAGGAACAGTGGGGTTGGGGCTTGTAGAACTTCGTCAGCTTTGGGAATCTCCCTGATTCCATTAAGATTTCTCCTAAAATGATGGTTCTTTGCAGATCGGTTTTGCGCCCTCTTTTCTTTGTTTCTTTTAGGATTTTCTTTCCATCCCATGGACTTCTTGCTTATATGCCTAGACATTTATTATGTTGAGCTCTGATGAGAACACCTTCCAGTCGATCTATTTCCCATGGAGGTATTGAATTGTACTCTTTCTGCTTGCATGTTGTTTCAAGTTTGAGAATGTCCAGTCTGTCTAGACTCACAATCTCTGGGTCTTCCTCCATTGTTATAGGGATGTTCTGGTGATCCTCTGGGACCCCATGTTGTAAATTGATAGCTAAAGCTGCATCAAGATCCATTGCTATAGGTTGCATGTCAGCTTCTGAAGCTGGAATTTTTGATTCTGAGGAGAGAGGGAGGCTGGAGGGCATGGAGGAAGACGGATCCAGGGTATTTTTGAGATGCTGGGAGGAAGATGGGCGAGATGGGGAAGCCTAAGAGTCATTTAGATGCTTATCTGAGGGATCTTGAGGGGTAAGAATTTGAAATTTGTTTTGGGTTTCAGCCTTTTTGGGACTGGAGGGTGCAACAAAATGCTTTTTGGTGTGCCTACGGCAATTGGGCACCTTGGTGAAGCCTTCAGAATCTTTGTTAGCCTCGTCAGCAGGAGATTTGATCTGAATGTTCAGGGGACAGTCCCTAAAAAGATGGCCATGTTCATGGCACTTGCGGCATCGAAAAGGGATGTGCTCATAGTCTAATGGTTGAATCCACTCAAAATCATCATGGAAGAGACTTACTGAGTCTGCAAGAGCTTTTTTAAGATGCATCTGGACGCAGATCCTGGCGTAGGAAGTGTATCTTCGATTTTTGGTTTCCTCTGCAACTTTAATGAAGGTGTCGATGCTATTGCCAATGTCCTTTAATGTTTCTTCTTTCCAGTACTCTGCAGGTAGGGAATACATGTGAATCGAGACTGGAGCATGACTGAGATCCTCTGTATCTGGATTGAACTTGGGTTTCCAGTCACGAAGGAAGAGACCCGAGGAGTTGAAGAAGTACGGACCTCCCTCAAATATGCGGGATTTATCCTCCAGGCAGTAAAATATTACAGTGACGAAGCCTTTGGGACCTAGTAGCAGGGAGACTTGTCCTTTGGGCTTCCATTTTGAGGCGATCCACTCGTGTAGGGCTTTTTCAGTTGGCCAAAAGCCAAGAAATTTTCCAATGAGTGCGTGGTCCTTCATGTATTGTATTTCTCCATTGATTCGATGACTGGGGAGCTCAACTTTGATTCGTTCTGTGGCCTTTGGAATGCAGGTAGCCAAAGTTGCCTTTGGTTGTGATGCCCCGGATCATTTGCCTCCTTTTCACGTGTTACTGTATGCTCCACTGTTGTGTCATTCTGTACTGAGTTCTGATCTTGTCCGGAGGAGTCGTCTAGAGGAAACAAGGGTGCAAAGGATGCGAAAAAGTCCGACGAACGAGAATCTGGAGGAGGGGGGGGAAAGGTCCCGCCCCTCCCACCGCGAAGGCCATGATGGGTTACCAGATGCTCGAAGACTGGACCGCCGGCGGTGCTGAGAAGGGAAGCATACTGGTAGGTGCAGGGGGCACAGGTCTGTGCATTTGCTGCAGAGAGTAGAGTGCAAAGCCTAGGGTTTTTTTAATGTCCAGTTTACCCACAAACCCTATTTCAATATATTGTTGTATTATTAAGAATATGAGTTTTATGTTGATGATGGAATAATGTTTTAAAGTTTAAGAATAATAGTGTCTAGTTCTACAAGATATGATGCACAAGGTTATGATGTTTATTTATAATCTTATTATTACCGCATGTTGCAATTTCAATTATAGAAAGTTCTTGTGGTTAGCTTTCTTATTAATGATGAGATGGTAAGGATTTGATACATGTAATGCATAATTTATAATTTGTCCTATATCATGAATGTTACTTGCATTATTGATCACACGATGACAATGGTTGGTTATATATGGTGACATGATATTTTGTTGATATAATGTGGACAAGAATTTTACAAAACAAGAGCTCCATGGGCTAAAGAATTGGTCTAATGATATATTTTTTAAGATTCCATATGCTTCAAGGATTTTCCTTTTACAAATTATGGGTTGGAGAAAGCATATATCGCAAGAACTAATTCTATAGTAGCCACTCTATATTTTTTTAGATCCTTGTAGTTGAAAAGCCCTTTTATCTGATGATAGTCAGATATATCTTTAAGTTAGTTATTATGTCATTCTCAACTTGTTATAACCACACATATAATGAGTTGTAACATCATATTGTGAGAAGTGGCATTAAATAACTAGTTTTAAAAGAGGGACCCATGTCATGGCAATGTAGATTTGAGCACCAACCATAAATACTAGGTTAGTATGAATGGAGGAGAATGAATATAGTGGATATGGATTGTTTTTAATGTTTCATAGTTTTCTAATTTTCCTTTTTGACATGCATCTATTTTCATGAATTAAAAGAACATATAATATTATAAGGACTATAAGGATGCAGTTACATAAGGTTATTCTTTTATTTAGTTATTTTTATTTAAATGCCATCCTCCATACACCACATCACTCTTAAGAGGGACTATGAAGGCTCAGGTAGTAGAGGATCACATAGGGAACAAACAAGAGTTTCTTAAGCTATTGGACATTTTGGTTATAGCACAAAATAGGTTGAAAAGAAAAGTAGATAAACATTGTAGTGAGAGTGAATTTGACGTGGGGAATTGAGTATTTGTGAGATTACAACTACATAAAAATATAGCTCCCCAAGTAAGAAAATACAAACAATAAATTGCCACTATAAGATGTTGTACACAATTGAAAGTATGGATTTAAAATTTGATTTTTTTCCATCTTCACATGTACATCCAATATTTTAAGTTTTTTATTTAAAGAAGGTAATTGGTGACAAGATCCTATTCCAAAATATTTTACCATAGATTAATGAAAAAAGGGAAACTCATACTAGAAACAAAAACAATCCTAGGGATAAGGATTAAGAAACTAAGAAATTATGCAATGAATAAGTATCTCATGGAATGGAAGATCCTAGCCATGCAAGAGGCAAAATGGGAAGATGAGTTGTTCATGCAGAAATGCTTGTAGATATTTAAGTGTTAAGGATGAGACTTTTTTGAAAGATAGAGTTATGTTAAGCCCCATGTTAACCTAAAATCCCTTATTAATGGATAGCTTAGTATTAGGATCATCAAAATTTTCCTTATACATTGCATTTGACATAGTAAAATGAGGTTTCCTCCTCAAAATACACTATAATTTTTGGTTTCTTATCATTTTGAGGGTGCAAGGTTCATAACAACAATTCTCTAGTCAATTTGATGATAGTTGAGGCCCCACATAGACTACACCTTCCCGCTTAATTAGAAATGATCCATGTTTCTTACTTTTGTAGATAATGAAAATTATGTGCCATTTCAATGGTTGTGTAACGCTTCACCCATAATAGGTGTTTCCTTATTTACCCACCTAAAATAAGGTAATAATCTACATCCTTGTATGTCTTGCATATTGACCAATAACAATTTTGATTCCAAGTGGCTCTTAAACATTTGCATGGAAGTGTTCTATTTTTTAGGATATAATTTGGTCTATTTAAGCAATGGAGGAAAATATAGTAAACAAAAATCACATTGAATACTAAATGTAAAATTGAATTTTGTGGAATGTTGAATTTAGAAGAATTTCACCACAAAAAATAACTATGGTATGAGACTATTTCTTAAGGCTTCATATTCTTGTATAACAAAATCAAATATTTCAATCTATAAATGCAACAAGACCTCGTCAAACGTGACTCTTGTTGCATCTATCATTATATTTTTACTATCTATTTGGAACATCTCTTGTGTTTGCTTTTGGATATCACAAACCTTAACCTTTAAATTAAGATAATTTTTAACTTCTCATTATTCAAAGTATGATTTAGTCAAGATAGTAGATGTATTGACTAACTTAATAGGTGAAAAGGGTTGAAATCCATAGCATATTTATGAAGAACTCTTGCCTATGGAAATGTATTGTACTTCATTGAAAGTATGTTAGATGTATGTGAGACTCTCATCACATGTTCCATGATGTTTCTGGTTGTAAAATCAAAGAAACTATAGGACCACGTGATTGAAATCCTTAGTATGCCACTAATTAGAGCATATAAGTTGGTTAGCATTGATAGTTATGCTTCAAGCTACTACAAATGTCCTTTAGTAGATGTTACAAAAGCTATAATAATGACTGGTGACTTGTTAAAAACCAGGATATAACTAAGTCGGGTGAATCAATATTATAGCCAATTTTAAAAATTATTAACAATATCTAATCATTCAACAATTAATTATGTAAACAATAGATGAATCACCTAGTAGCCCCATAAAAAACATGCACATATGAAACACAAATATTTACCTTGAAACCCATAAAGGGATAAAACAACAAAACTTACTTTTGAATATTGTTGTAGGTTGCAACCTAATGTTACATCAAATTTTTTGAATTCAACCAAAAAGAGATGCCCATGCCACAAATTAACAAGAACACACTTTAAAGGAGCATAGACCTTTTGATGTGTAGGCATCACCTACTAGAGGAACCAACCATTTTATAGGAACCGACTCTTTGATGCGTTGACACTAACCTAATTGAGGTACAAACCCCCAATGTGTTATAGGCACTAGCTTAAAGGAAGCACCAACTCCTTGATGTGAAGGTACCAACCTATCGAATGTAGCATATCCAGCTTTCATAATATTTTCAAACTCAAATCCACCTAGCTCTCTTTTGTACAAATTTGTTTTATACTACTTTCCTGTTATGTAATTTACTTCTTTTTCTAAATTCTATATGTAGCTTCACATACATCCTATGACACTTTCTTGCAAGTACTTGTCTCCCAAAAAAATAATTCCACTGTTTTACTTTGTTCCTTCACACCATAGAAACACCATAGAAATTTCCTTTTATAGACTTCACAAATCATGATTAAAGATATTTTACTCGCACATAACTACCAATGTTCATATTTTATTTATACTCTATTGGATCAAGTAAACATGGTTGGGCCAACAATCAACTTGTATTATATTAACTTTCTTTTCTAGCAATTATTAGAAATACTGAAAGGGGGGTGAATCAGTACTTCATGCCCAATCAAATTTTACTTAGTTTATACTTTTCATTTTCAAATTCATCTAATCCATTATTTCATTACCATCACAATGTGTTCAGAAATGTGAATAGTCAATAAATTATTAGCAACATGAAACATAAGAACACGTAAACCAAAAAATGTTACACATCATCAATGCATCAACACATAGGGACACCCGATGTCTAAGTGGAAACCCAATTTGGGGAAAAACCATCGTTGTTGTTGTCTCTATCTTCTTTCTTATTATGAAGAAGATATTTTACATCTTGTACTAGTGCAAACCCTTACTAGTACACATGCTTCTAACTGCAAGAGGCTACAACCTTCACAAATTCTGCAGCACCGACTGGAAGGAATTTACTACTCCTTGATCAAATTTATCAACTCCTACTAGAAGGAAGCTACCATTCCCTCACTGAAGACTCAAATCCTTAGTACCTCTGTGGACCATGTGATGAACCTCATAAATGGGTAATTATATGGGCTCATTTTACCTCCTAAACTAGTCAAACCAACCATTCTCTTAGCTTATTACATTATTTTCTAATTATATTTATGCTTATAGAGTGAGTTGTGTTAGTTATTGTGCCATGTGGTCTAATGTGTATTTAATGTATATTATTGATGATTTTCGAAGTCAAAGTCAAGGATCCAGTGGACAAAGGTAGCAATAACTCAAAGTGGACAGAGGAGAGGACTTATAGGAAGGAATCCCCCTCATTTATTACTCCTTACTTCGAATTCCCCTTCATTCAATTTGGAGTACAAGCAGTTGAATCATGGACTAGAAGGCAACCGAGAAATTGGAGGATGACTGATGATTATCTCGACTTTTGGGAGCCAAGCCTCCTTGATTTTAAGGAAGCTATTGGTAGCTTCATTTGTATAAGTAGATAGGCCTAGGGCCTCACTAGGGTCATATTTCTGTAGGACTTTTGCTTCTGTAAACTCTGCTCAAACTTCAAGCTTATTTTTTGGGACAGTTTCATGTAATCTTGCTATTGTTTTGAAAATAAAGATGGAATCCTTTTTGAGCTAGCACTGAGTTACCTCAGAGGGCTGAAGCTCTTGGGTTAGGGTCCAATCCAAGAAGCCAAGCTCCTCTTTACTTGTATTTGTATGCTTTGTTTCAATTTGTAGACTAGTTTGTTGTTAGATGTATTTCTTTTATGGTTAAGAATAGGTTGTTTTTGATGATTTAGTAGTTTGCTTCCATTTGTGCTTCCTGTAGTAAGTTAAACAGTGATAAAAAAATATTCAAAATGCTAGCAACAGTTCCTTTACTTCTCTTCCTCCCTCTGGGACCATGATTTGAGGCAAAGACCCTCTTGCTGCCCCAAAAACACAGATTTTCCTCCTTCATAGGACTTCTAGTGTTTGCATCTTTTTAGTAGGTTAATAGTCCAAATTTCCTTTGCCTTAGATCTTCCTCATCATGCTTACTTCCTGATTTGCAATAGCCTTCTTTCATGCTTTCCTTTCCTACAATATTTCTCAGCATTTCCTTTCATAGATCATAGTTTAGACACTTTTTATGCAAAACTCTGTTTTTCCTCAATGCATTCATTTCACTTGTTGCTTGATTTCCTTGGTTGACTGTCAATTTCTATGATGCCGATATCTTCTAGAATTAGTCCAGCTTATCAAAAATCACACCCTCCATCTAATCCATGCCCTATTGGTCTTCCGAACCTCACCTCAATTCTACCTTAGTTTCCTACATTTTTCCTAGGACTTCTTCCTCTATCCTTAAGCAAATCTAATCATATTCTCTCTATTGGTGGTTCATGGTAGACCATAGGCACCCTAACACCTCATTCCAACCTTCATCCACCTTTTTCACCTACTCTCACACCCTTAAAATAGTTAAAACTACTCTCAGCCTCCTCTTATAGGCCTCCTATAGAACGTTGTTTTTCCTCCTGTAGATTTCCTATGTCCTCCTGTAGATTTTCCTGTAGGCTTTATTTTGAAGGATGAGTGTGGGAAAGGCCTCTAGAAGGCCACCTGAGACCTCCTAGGACCCATCCACACCATCCTACATCCTCTCAAGTACCAAAAACACCCTCAAACACCACCTATTCGCTGCCACACTCACACACAATAAATTAGATGCATGCCAATTTCACATAAAAATACATAAAAATCCAAAAATATGTTCTTTTCTTATTTACTTCCAGAAATAGCATAGTTAGATGTTGTTTACTTCCTTGAGTAGGTAATGGCATTCTATTCCTGGTTTTCATAGTGCTTTCTGCAAAAGTAAAATTAGTTGGTTAATTAGGGTTTACTAGGCTTGCTTTACATTTCAGTCTTTCGCCTTTCTGTAGTTAGAATAACATCTCTAGAGTAATATTTCTTAACTTACATCACATATAGAGCTTCTTCTAGAATCCATAAAAGTTGGCTTGAGATCCTAGTGATCTCGCGCCTACTGACCAAGTGACAACCTGCAGTAAGAACTAGTACTTGTGCATACATCGCCAATGCTTCCAAGTTTGTTACAAACTACCGAGTTGATAAGAGTAAAGTAGGCAGCTTAGGATTTGAAGCATTATTGCTGCAATATTGGTGCTCACCACTCTTTGGCACCATTTCTAGGGAAGCGTCAGAGTATTCTGTGATTACTGCTTTCTTCTATTTCCTATTACAACATTCTGCTAATAGTTCATTTCAACAAAAATAGACTAGTCATTTCTTTTCCTTTCAAGTTCTACATTTCCTTGCTTACCTTTTCAGTTCTATAAATTTCATTTAAGCAAGTTCATTTTAGTTAGTTTCACTTTGTTTTGTTTAATCAATTTCAATTCTGCAAGTACTATCAGTGTGCGGAAAAGAAAAACAACTAGAAATATTTCCTTTCATGCCTCATAGGAATAGAGATAACTCAGGAAAATTTTTGGCCAACACCCCCACTACTTCACACATCCAACCTTCTCTCTTCTTTGGTGGCTGCAATGAAGACGAACCCTTAGGTGAACAACCATAAAGAACCTATAGGGCAAGAAGAAGAAGAAAGCATTTCTCTGGAGCCAATGGCTAAAAACAAAAATGCTAAGGGGAATGGAGAGAGAATAGAGGGTACCTTTCCCATTCGAGAGACCAATGGGGACAAAAAAATGAAAAATATAAGCCCTTCCCCCTACCTCATTTCCATGGTCTGACTATAGAATATCTTAACACCTTCTTGTTCGATTTTGTTGTCATCTGTCGAACTTATGACTATGCAGAAGATGAGCAAAAATTGAAATTGTTCCCTTCTATTCTTAAGGATGCAGCACTACGCTGGTTCATGGGACTACCTGGCAATAGCATCACAACTTGGGCTCAGATGGAGTAGGCCTTTAACAACCAGTATCGAGACTATTGTAGGTCAAAAGATACTAAATAAGAAATCTTCGGAATGACCATAGGAAGTGATGAGTCCCTGGAAGACTATGAAGAGAGGTTCCAGCTCAGTTACAAAAGGGTCAGGTGTACACTTGACCCTGAGTCTCTGAAGTTAGTCCTACTAAGGGGAATCTGGGAAGATCTTCTAGACACCCTCCATTTGCTGGCTGGGGGAGACATCTACCAACTACCCTATGAGGACATAAAGACTATTTTTAAAAATCATTCTAGGGCAGCTAGAAAGAAAGGTGGGGGAGTCAACCCATAGCCAGTACCTTTTCCTCCAACTCATTTATTAAAGGAGAAATTGGAAAGTTGTTGGAAGACTTCAAGAGTGAGATGTTGTAGACTCTTTCCATGCAAATGGACACCTTACATATCAAAAGAAAACAAGAGAAAGTAGACAGGGCTTTGGCCATCTTTTTCCCTAGATGCACCAAGAGGCATCCTAGGAATGAATGCCCATTGAACTCTATAGAGGTTTTTTCAGTCTGTGAAGAAAATCATTCTACATATAAGTGCCCTTCCTTGCCCGGACTTAAAGTTGTATATCAAGGGGCTAAGGGAGTCACTGAACAGCTCTACTACATAAACCAAAAAAGGCCACTTGAACCTAGACCATACCAGCAGGGACTGTAAGGGACATCTCAGGCATACTACAACCCCAACCAAGTGCCCTCCATACCTTCTTAGGGTGCCCCTGCTTATCCTTCCTGGTCCACACCACCTCCTTAGTCCTTCACATCTCAATATCATGCCCAACTAGCCACCCATTCATTTCAATCCTATGCTCAGCTGTAACCTCAGTGAAATGCATCTCATCAGGGGTGGAGGCCCTAATACAACTCTCTTCCTGCTCTTATGCCTGCACCACCTACCCAACCACAACCATTACCTTCTACTCCACCAAGGAAACCCCAAATGCCTGCTCAGTCAAATCTGAACCCAAACAATAAGCAGGCTCATCAAGTGTATAGTGGGGAACCATCATGCCCAACTTATCTTGTGGAGATTCAAGAAATCAACTTGCGATCTGGGGAAGTTCTCCCAGCCTCCACCTAGGGAGGTTGAGGAAGGTAAAGAGGAAAGTGAACCTAAAGCAAATCCACCCTTTCCTGAGAGACTATCCATAATAGTCCAACCTACCCCAAAAGAGACTGAACTCCTGGGAGAATTGAAACATTTATGTGTATAAAATATGTGCCTATCTACAAAAGGTTAATCAAAGAGAAGTGCTTTAGGCATCCAGGGAGGTGCAGGAGAGATGCCCCAATAATCAATATCATAAGACAACTGTCCGACCTGATGTTGGGGCAGGTAATCTATCCAAAATATTTGGACCTTGAAAACCCAGTAGTTGAAGTCCACATCAATGGCACAATGATCCTGCATACCTTGATTGATCTAGGAGCTGCGATTAATGTGATGAAAGAGGACATAATGCTCAAACTCAACCTCTAGGGCTCCTTGAGGAAGACCACAGCAGTGCTACAACTAGCATACCACTCCACAGTGACTCCTGAGGTGATTGTGGAAGATGTGATGGTCTCCATTGATTCTTGGGAGTACCTTGCTGATTTATTAGTTCTCCAACCAAAGGAAAAGCTCACTGGGTATCCTCTCATTCTGGGAAGACCCTGTTTAGCTACAGTCGATGCCTACATCAGTTATCGAGTTGGAAACATGACCATAAAGAATGGGCATGTGTCCAAGTAGTTAATCCTATAACCTCCTGCCTGACCCTTGCTAGAACATGATCTACCTCTCTGGCTGGAGGAAGATGAGGATGAATTTTATTCCACGCCACTTTTTACATTAGAAACCACCATGGGGGGAAACCACAAGATAAGGATGATATGATCGAAAATTTGATTCAGAATCCACCTCCCAGTGTATCACCATTAGAAGACATAGTAAGAGAAACCCAAAACAACCTCTCAACCAATATTTGTGTTGTCGATCCTATTCCTCCTTGTGTCAAAAATATAGGGTTCAGCCCAGAAAGGACACTGAAAATCAATCCATCCCTATCTACTTCCTAGGAGAAGGAGCTATGTAGCCTGCTAAGGAAATGTCTAGATGCCTTCGATTGGAGTTATGAGGAAATGAAGGGAGTGCACCCTTCAGTTTATACTCATCATATATACATCAAGGAATATTTCAAAACAGTCAGGCAACCTCAAAGGAGGATGAATCCATCACTTAAAGATAGTGTTAAGGAAGAACTACAAAAATTGCTTGATGCAGGATTCATCTATCCCATCTCTGACAATGAATGGGTCTCTCCTTTGGTGCTAGTGCCAAAGAAAAATGGTAAGGGGAGAATATGTGTTGACTATCAGGAATTGAACAAAGCCACTAAAAAGGACCATTTTCCTTTACCTTTCATAGATCAAGTGTTAGATGGTCTGGCAGGGAAAAAGTTTTTTTTCCTAGATGGGTTTAGCTGGTACAATCAGATTCAAATCAGCCTAGAAGACCAAGATAAGACCACTTTCACTTGTCCTTGGGGTACCTTTGCATATTGGGTCCTTAGTTTTGTTTTGTGCAATGCTCTAGCCACTTTCCAAAGAGCGGCATTGAGTATATTTTCTTAACTGGTTCATGATGCAGTAGAAATATACATGCATGATTTTATTCCTTATGGTTCTGACTTGAAAGAAGCTTTATCTAACCTATGAAAAGTTCTAGATAAGTGTATTGAGATGAACCTATCCCTCAGTTTAGAAAAATGTGAGGTTTTGATGACTGAAGGGACCATGTTAGGTCATGCAATATCTCAACAAGGACTACAGGTGGACCCCAAAAAAATTGTCATCATCCAAATGGTCCCACCTCCTCAGAAGGTGAGAGATGTCAGAAGTTTCCTAGGCTTAGATAGATATTACAGAAGATTCATTAAATATTTTAGTAAGCTAGCCTATCCTTTTTTTGGCCTCTTAGGCAAATAAGTTGAGTTCATATGGTCGGAAAACAGTCAAGAAGCCTTAGATACCTTGAAGAGCAAGCTAGTCACTGCCTCAATTCTCAGAGGCCCAAAATGGGCCCTACCTTTCCACATTCACACAAATTCCTAAAGAAATAGGAGTAGCCTTAGGACAAACTAATGAAAAGTTACCTTATGCCATATACTTTATAAGCAAAAACTTATCAAAGACAGAGTTAAACTATACAGTGACTGAGAAGGAACTCCTAGTTGTCATGCATTCCTTAAACAAATTTAGACATTATATCACAGGCTATCAAACTTTGTGCACATTGATCATGCTATAATTATATATTTAATGAACAAACCAAATGTAAATTCTCACATTATTAGATGGTTTCTTTACTGCAGCAGTTTGACTTAACCATTATTGATAAGCCTGGTAAAGAAAATTTTGTTGTTGACTTTTTGTCTAGAGTAAATTTGCCTGTAGGTGAAGAAGGAATGGTGGATTACCAAATTCTATATGAGCACCTATTTTCTATATCAACACTCTCTCCATGGTTCGTTGATATAGTAAACTACTTGGTTTTAGCATAGTTCCCATCACACCTGTCCTTAAAGGAGAAGAGAAAGATAGTAAGGAAAAGTTCTCCTTTCACCTGGATTGGGGGCAATCTCTTCAAACTTGGCATAGATTAGATCTTGAGAATATGTGTCAGGGAGGAGGAAGTCTTTGGCATCCTCCTGACCTTTCATGACGGACCTTGTGAAGGTCTTTTTGCAGCAAAAAGAACTGCCTTCAAGGTACTGCAAGTAGGCTACTATTGGCCCACTCTTCATTAGAATGTGAGGAGATATACAAGCCATTGTGATCAGTGTCAGAGGATGCGGAAACCTACTCTAAAGGTTGAGATGCCCATGCAACCTCAAGTGACCTTTGAGCCATTTGAGAAGTGGGGCATGGACTTTGTGGGTCCTATCAGCTCTCCTTCAAAGTAGAAATAATACATCATTGTGTGCACCAATTACTTGAAAAAGTGGGCAGAGACAAAATCAATCAAAGCAGCGACATAGGAAAAAGTAGCTGAGTTTTTTAGAGAAAACATATTCTACAAGTTCGGGTATCCAAGAGAGTTGGTCACAGATCAAGGCAGTCAGTTCAATTCCAATTTGATTGAAGACCTACTCACGCATCATAAGATCAAGTCATGATTTCCACCCCTTACCATCTATAAGCCAATGGGCAAGTGGAGGTCACTAATAGAGCATTGGAAGGGATCCTGACCAAAGTAGTGAGTAGTAGCAAAAACGATTGGGTTGACAAATTAGTTGAGGCCACTAAGGCCTAGAACACGACATGGAAGACCACCACATGGTTCACACCCTATGAACTGGTCTATGGGAAGAAGGCTTTGCTGTCAATAGAATTTGAGTTCAATACACTAGGGATGGCAGCTCAACTAGACCTAGACATCAGCCATGCACAGAAGGAGAGATTACTTCATCTCAATGGATTGGATGAATACAGATTGCAAGCCCTTCTCCACATAAAGGTAGTTCAACTTCAGAGAAAGGTATGGCATGAAAAAAATATCAAGGAGAAGAAATTCCAAGAGGAAGATTGAGCACTACTCTATGATTCAAGATACAAATATTTCAAAGGCAAGCTGAGGACAAGATGCCTGGGACCCTACACTGTGGAGAAATGTAATGACAATGGTTCAATTCTAATCAGAACCATTGATGATGAAACCATCCCCATGCTTGTAAATGGACATCAGTTGAAGGTCTACAAGAAACCCCTCTCCAAGCGAGAGTTTATTGAAGGTCTAAATAAAACAGGGATGGTAGTGGAGCATGTCTTGGCTTCCACTTCACCCACTCATTGAAGAAAAAAATAAGAAAACAATAAGGACTCAAGTGAGAACCTCCATGAGGCAGTTGAGTCCCATCATTGGGTTGAAAACCTCTTCTGAGGTGGCCTAGTGATGTAAAAAAAAAAAAGAGAAAAATAATAAGATCCCTGGGTGAAAACCTCCCTTGGAGGCACCCAAGGCAGGAAATTAGGGTGAAAACCTCTCTGAGACACCCTAGTTGTTTAAAAAAAACAAAAAAAAAAAGAGAAAAAGGAAATAATTTTTTGTTGCATTGGAGGTTTGTAGGAGGACTACAGGGAGTAGAAGAAGGTGCCAAGGGGACCCTTCCATTCATAACAACACCTGTCTCACCTTCTCCACACTTTTCTCCATCATTTCTGGAATTTCTTTCACCCCACTGTGCTTCTTTTTCAAAAACTGTGTTTTCTACAAGAGGCTCCTATAAGAATTACAGAGAGCCAGAAATGGATACAAAAGGCAGTTTGATGGATAGGAAGCTTCATGAAGAACCTATAAACCCTCCTATGGTCTCCAAAACTCCTTGCCATCATTTCCAAGCTTGCATCACACCCCAAGCATTATTTTTTTCCTGTCTAAGAAAAACACAGAAAAAACAGTTTTTCAGTAAAAGAATAAAAAAAAAAAATAAGAGAGAAAGTAGCACCATCCACCTCACCTGAAGCCTACCTACTACCTCTCCATCTTTATCGATACCTATGGCATCATCCTTAAGCTCCTATCATAGGAAGAAGTTGATGTTTCAAGGGGGGAAGTAACTATAGGAGGTCTTGTAGGAATTCCTATAGGAATTCCTGTAGTAGCCGATCCCATCAAAACCCAGCACTAGTAGTAGGGGATTGCACACATGAAGGTTGAGAAGAAACCTGAAGCTCAGACCCAGCTAGAGAAGAACCTACACAAGGAAAAGCCACACATCAACAAGTAGATAGCATGCATCAAAAGAAATAAAGGCATGCAGTAGAGGGAGAGCCACAACACCTCACAACAAATACATTCAGGTCACAGGTAAGTAACTAAATCGCTCCTCTATTTGCATCTGTGTAATTAGGAGTCATGCAAAAGTAACAAGATGGTTGAGGTTTAATGAGAGAAAGATGGCTAGTTAACTTGGCCACCTTCATCTAGTTGACTCCACTCATCCAAGATGTCACCCACACGTGCGCACAATCAACTCCAACACAAGATGCCAAGGACAGGTAATGGAGGAAGTGTGAACTCCGATGCAATGATGGGAGATGATTACGAGGAGAAGCCATGATGACCAAGAAGGTGGGGACCAACGGTCTGAATATGTCCAATGTATGCCTTGCGAGCTCACCCCTCATCACCAGAAATATCCATAAAGGGTAATAAGTACTCCTCCTCGAGCATTCTCACCACCTTTTCCTTCATTCTCTCATCGTAACTCAGACACAACAGTCTCCTTGTGCCCCCACAGCCTCGTAACCGTTATCCTCCATCGATCTCTCCCATATTCCTGCTCTCGGCGTTTTCTATAGGAGCACCTACAGGTTCTATAGGAGCACCTACAAGAATTCTACAGGAGGGACAACAGGCTTCTACAGAAGGGGCAGTGAGTCATTTTGAACGGAGAAAACTCAATTTTTTGCACGATTTTCAGCCTAAAGAGGTAGGGTTCATGAATGCCCCATATTGAATATCAAAATATGAAATAAGTGGGTTCAATTTTAGGAGGAAATAAAGTCTTTAGAAGAGGAGAAAATACATAAAAAAATCTGCTTATTAAAAAAACAAAAACAGTCCCCTCTGTTTCTCTGTTTTTCTCAAAATTTGTTGTCTCCATATCCACATTTGGTCTCCCAAAAGAGTATAAACAAAATTATAGGAGGGTTTATGAGAAAGGAGCCCACTAAATGCACTAGGTTCCATGCACATCCACAAGTGGTGGACATCTTCACAAGGGAAATGAATTTCTTCGAGAAATTCCAAGGGTTTGATGAGGAAATTGCCCTAGAGTTTGATCTCTCTCTAGTACCCCACACAAGAACTCATGCCACTATCACCTTTAGAGGTCTTTCCATGGAGAAAAACCTTGAATTTATCAGTAGGGTCACTACCCTTCCTCTTGGGCTTCCTTGGAGTAAGGATGAGAAACAAATTGGCCAGGCTACCAAGAAAAACGTTTTCCAAAACAATGGAACCCCTGTAGAGGATAAAAATGGCATTAGAAGGGCTAGCATACCATATCCTTGGGATGAGGTTAACTATCAAATAATCAAATACATTTCTTGTGAAGGGAGGTACAACATTTTCTATGGTTATCACTTTAGAATCTTCCATGAATTAAGGTATGTCATGGACACTCTAGCACCTCAGAAGCTCAGTATCCCCTACTTCCTCTTGTAGTCCCTCGTTGACTCCATTGCTAATGTTCAAGCAGGAAATTCAAAGCAGCTAGATCACCATGGGTTAATCAAAATCCTAGTGGAAGAAGCCCTCCATAAATTTACACTCCCTATAGCATGGGAAGTCTTCCAAAACATGACAGTTGAGGATGACATAAAGGCCTTAACTTATGATGTCAATCCTACAGGTAGTGAGGACGAAGAGAAGAAAGGGGGAGAAGGTGAAGCCACTGGTGACTTAGCAGAACAAGAAAGGGACGAGGAAGAAACTGAATAGAGGAAGAGAGAGCTGAAGAAACAGAGCAGAAAGAGACAGAAGGAGGAGAAAAAGAGGCAAAAAATGCCGAACAAGGAGAAGAGTCCCCTGAGACTCTGGAAATGGAGGCAACAACTTCCCTTACTTCCCTCAGTACACCAATCAAGCCAAAGTAAAAGAGGAAAAGACAGGCCTCCATGTATTTTAGGTCTAGGAAGGGCACAAGAATCAAAACAGGAAAACCTCAACCCTCTTCAAAAGTGCTAATTAAAATTGAAGACTCATTCTTTGCCAAGGGGAAAGAATCCCCTTCCACGACACCTATCAAATATGAAAGGGGGACTCCTATATCTTCCACATGTAAGGAAAAGGTAGTACTACAGGACCCAAAGACAGTCCTATAGGAGGCTCAAATATTTCTATAGGAGACACATTCAAAACTACAGAAGACCCAATAGCTTGAGAAAAGGATAGAAGAATAGCCACAGGTGAAGGAGGAAGAACTAGAGATACAAGAACCTGATCCCTAGCCTAGTTTGGATTCCTATTACAATCTGCTTGAGGGACAAAGGATAATCCCACAAAAATTTACAATTCCACTATTCTTTGAATTAGAAAAAGATAGAATAAGAACACATAGGTGAATGCAAATAGCCAAATCCAAAGGATTTGAGGATGTTGGCCATATGGAAAACAAAGTCAGAGACATGGGTAGAGAGTTGAGTGCTATCAGAGACAAGGAAACAATTACAAGAAGCCACCTTGAAACTGAAAATGAATTATTAAGGCGGCAACTGCAAGAGAAGGAGACCCAGCTGGCATGAATGGCCAGCTTATCCATGGAGGCATTGCAATGTAGAACACCAGAAAAATCCTATGGCCTCTATCTCAAATACCAATGGTTACAATTCTAGATAAAGACTTTGGCACAAAGAGGCACAATGCCTTTCCAATTACAGGTAGTTTATGGATTTGTGTGGCCAAAGCACATCAGAGGATAAGGAAAATATGGCAGAATTATACCTACATAACATGGCCCTCACAGACATGAATGTGTGGGACCCCAATGCCAAGCTAGGGGACCTACAATTAATGGCCATGGCCTCATGGATGAACCATGAAGAAATGAGGGCATCAAAAATAAAAGCATTGATGGTAAAGGACTAGAATGAGCCACTAACGATAAGAGATGAGCCATCAGATCCTATGGCACTCATCAGCACACACAACCTACTTGCTAATGACCCTTAGATTGCCCCTATATATCTCACTAATTAGGCACAAGCCATTGCACACTTTGAGGAAGGGGATGATTGTGTGCATGCATGCATGAGGAGATGGAACACCCCACCACACAGTTTGTAGATCAAGGAATATCATTCCCCCATGAGGCTAAAGGAGGAATTGAGAAGAGTGCTAACGTACAAGCACTCCATGCAGAGGTTGAAGGGCAACTGGATTGGCCTCAAACTGAGTCCCCCACTATTTTCAAGCATGCTGGAAGGCAGAAGGGAAGAAGTGGAGGAGGAGTAGTGGAAGGAGATAGACAGAAAGGCAGTATTCTATGGCAAAGAAGATCAGACTACATCAGAAGCCTGGGATGCTAGGGAGGCCAACAGGGCCACAAAATATGAGGAGATTGACTTAGTTTCTTAGAGGATGAGAAACACTTTCAGTAGGGGGTCATGATGAGCCTCATAAATGGGTAATTATATGGGCTCATTTTACCTCCTAACCTAGTCAAACCAACCATTCTCTTAGCTTATTACATGATTTTATAATTATATTTATGCTTATAGAGTGAGTTGAGTTAGTTATTGTGCCATGTGGTCTAATGTGTATTTAATGTAGATTATTGATGATTTTCGAAGTCAAAGTCAAGGATCCAATGGAAAAATGGCTGCAATAACTCAAAGTGGGTAGAGGAGAGGATTTACAGGAGGGAAACCCCATCATTTATTACTCCTCACTTCGAATTCCCCTTCATTCAGCTCGGAGCACATGCAGCGAAATCATGCACTGGAAGGTAGCCGAGCAAGTGCAGGATGACTAGTGATTATCTCGAGTTTTGGGAGCCAAGCCTCCCTAATTTTAAGGAAGCTATTGGTAGCTTAATTTGTATAAGTAGAGAGGCCTAGGGCCTTACTAGGGTCTGATTTTTGTTGGATTTTTGCCTATGTAAACTTTGTTCAAATTTCGAGCTTATTTTTTGTGATAGTTTCATGTAATCTTGCTATTGTTTCAAAAATAAAGATGGAATCCTTTTTGAGCTAGCTCTAAGTTAGCTAAAAGGGCTAAATATATTGGGTTAGGGCCCAAGCTAATCAGCCAAGCTCCTCTTTACTTGTATCTGTATGCTCTGTTTCAATTTGTAGATTAGTTTGTTGTTAGATGTATTTCTTTTATGGTTAAGAATAGGTTGCTTTTGATGATTTAGTAGTTTTCTTCCATTTGTGCTTTTTGTAGCAGGTTAAATAGTGATAAACAAAAATTCAAAAGGCTAGAAATAGAGCCTTGGCCTCTCTTCCTCCCTTTGGAACCATGATTTGAGGCAAAGACCCTCTTGCTGCCCCAAAAACACAGATTTTCCTCTTTCATAGGACTTCTAGTGTTTGCAACTTTTTAGTAGGTTAATAGTCCATATTTGCTTTGCTTTAGATATTCTTCATCATGTTTACTTCCTGATTCAAAATATTATTCTTTCATGCTTTCCTTTCCTACAATATTTCTCAATATTTCATTTCATAGATCATAGTTTAGACACTTTTTATGCAAAACTCTGTTTTTCCTCAATGCATTCATTTCACTTGTTGCTCGATTTCCTTGGTTGACTTTCAGTTTCTATGTAGAAGATCTCTTACAATAGTATTCTAGCTTATCATCAATCAAACCCTCCATCTAATCCATGCCCTATTGTTCTCCCAAACCTCACCTCAATTATGCCTTAGTTTCCTGCATTTTTCCTAGGACTTCTTCCACTCTCCTTGAGCAAATCCAATCCTCTTTCTCTCTCCTGGTGGTTCATGGTAGACCATATGTGCCCCAACACCTTATTCCAACCTTCATCCACCATTTTCACCCACTCTCACACCCTCAAAATAGTGAAAACTACTCTCAGCCTCCTCCTATAGGCTTCTTGTAGAACGTTGTTTTTCCTCCTATAGATTTCTCGTGTCCTCATGTAGATTTTCCTGTAGGATTTCTTTTGAAGGATGAGTGTGTAAAAAGCCTCCAAAAGGCCACCTAAGACCTCCTAGGACCCATCCGCACCATCCTACATCCTCTCAAGTACCAAAACCACCCTCCAGAGCCACCTATTTGCTGCCACACTCACACACAATAAATTACATGCATGTCAATTTCACATAAAAATACATAATAATCCAAAAATATGTTCTTTTCTTATTTACTTCCAGAAATAGCATAGTTAGATTTTGTTTACTTCCTTGAGTAGGTAATGGCATTCCTTTCCTAGTTTTCATAGTGCTTTCTGCAAAAGTAGAATTAGTTGGTTAATAAGGGTTTACTTTGTTTGCTTTACATTTCAGTCTTTCTCCTTTCTATAGTTAGAATATCATCTGTAGAGTAATATTTCTTTCCTTCCATCACATATATAGCTTCTTCTAGAATCCATAGAAGTTGGCTTGAAATCCGAGTGATCTTGTGCCAGCAGACCAAGTGATAACCTGCAATAAGAACTAGTACTTGTGCATACAACCCGATGCTTCCAAGTTTGTTACGAACTACCAGGTTGATAAGAGTAATGTAGGCAGCCCAGGAGTTGCGATATTATTGCTAAAATACTAGTGCTCACCAACATGTTTCAAATTTTTCATATTGGATCAACTTGACTCAAACACACACGAAAACCTACAAGCCACACATCATGCAATTTCAAACTGGACTCACATCAACCATTTTGCTCAATCATTGAGTACACAAATACCAATAACCTATATGACTATCAATCACAAATCATCACTATCACTACTAAGCCACAAACTATTAGATACCAAATCAAATTCTTTGCCCATTAACCAATTCAAACTCCTTTGTTCACTAATACCAAGTCAAAATCATATAAACTAAGCATGCTTAATAAATTCTTTTCTCATCAAATCCTTGCATGAATATAGAACACAATAAGATATTACATTCTTAGTCACTATCAGATACCAAGTCGTAGGCTATAAAAATGAATCCCAACTCTTGCTCAAAATAAAGTCATACAACAACAAAATAGCTCTCTACAAAATATATCTCAATAAACATGTGGCATTTCTACATCAAACCCTAATACAAACATAGGCACACTACTTCTCAAATATGCATAATAAGAATTCCAACAAGATACATCATAGTAGCATCATCATGAAGTCAATAATAGGCTCAACAACAACATAAATTCATAACATCAGTAAGTTTCTGCCATACAATGCTCATGAAAAATGTCTAAGACCGTCTATGCTTTACAATCAAACTTTGCATTTAACAGTAATATCCCACATAATTTTGTGATGCAATCAAACATGTATCATTAAAATCCTTACCATATTATAGTCCTCGCAATCAGTTTGTTTCTACACACCCTAGTAGGAAAGCATAGTCCCTATCAAATACATGCATCTTTAGTAAAACACTCATTGAATTAGTCTATGCAAACACCTATGTGCATGTACTAAAGATATCTCAAATATTCAATACTCAATCTCTACAAAGTAGGAAGAAAAAATGACAACATCATAAGACATATCTCAACATGTCGACCTCTCTATCAAGTAAATTAATCAAATTAGATCTTTGTAAACACCATTGCACTCATTGTCCTGCACACACTATCAAATATATCCCCGCATATAAACTTCAACCTCTCTGTCAACCCATCTACTACAAATCAAACAATAGGAGACAAGCCACACACATTTTTCTATGTATATAACTCTCAACATACAACTTATATACCAGAAAATCAAACATCAAATCACACACCGATCTCTGTGTTCACTGTCAAAAGAATAATGGTCTCATAACCATGCAATATACACTACACAAACTTTGAAAAAGTAAAGAAATGATATATATGTGTGTGTGTGTGCGTGTGTTAAACTTTCTTATTGATCACTAATCTTTGCAACCAATACATACAAAGTAGATCTAAACAAGTGATGTGCATAGATTCAGAAACATATGCACACTATTCAGAACAATATCTCATTCATTCCTTTCGGTATCAAATACTAGATAAACATATGATATATCTACTCCACCTATCCTCCATTACACCTGTAGGAAACAAATTAGAGTGAGTAGATCTATTTACCCTCAAATCTCTCAATGCTCGAGCACTTCCTTGGTGGAAACCTATAAGGGATAAAATACAAGAAACTCAAAAAATACACTTGCTAATCTCCAATTTTCTCCCCTTTTGTATCCATCTTCTGCTAGCAATACCATAAAAAAATCAAGGGTGTTTATTATTGGTCGCATTGACCATAACAATCCAACCTTGCACGCATAATTATATGAGTGAATCTTTGGTTTCACTCGTGGATTTTAATTTTTATCACCTATAAGGATCATGGCTAGGATGACTGCTAGATCCCGGAGATGATCGCTACTATGATGCTATGTGCTTCCTTGCAGTGTTAGAAACTTCATGGCTAGGAGCATAACTTTTGATCCTTGTCTCCTTCTTCCCCTAGATTTAGAGCTCAACTCTGGCACTGTGTTTGGGGCATTATAAGATCCTTCCACAGAAAATTAACATCATAGATCTCAGTTCAAGGAATAAAACATATGAGTATAGGGTATTCACCAAGTGACATCAATCTTGTAGCTAAACTTTAGAAGTGAACTTGAGACATCATGACAACTTTCTATAGACCCTTTGACACAATGACAACCTTTTGTAACACTACGAAAGCCTTTTGAAAGCATGCATTATCATAAGACATTGTATAACCAAACCTATGGCTCTTCCTGCAACATAATTGTTGACTAAACACTAATCCATATCGACATACAAACAATCCATGCAGACATGCTATGGTGAGATCATAGTGTAGCTAAGAGAAGTACTCCCCTTCACATGTCTAACACTATAAATCTGACCTACTAATGTGAAACAAGAAGCTCAATTGCAAGATATGACTCTAGTCAAAACCATAACCTCTCATACTGACCAGGCTCCCCCTGAGTATATTATGGACCTTCTAGTGGTATGCAATATAAATACAACGCTTCATGATGTAATACATATGACCAATATCCCATACATGGCTGAATATGCTAAACAACATGGGTCTCTTCATGATGAATGCACCAAAGTATGGGACACTGATGCTACACATACATGATCAATACATGGCATTCATACAAAAAAAGAAGTACAATTCATGATAGCACATGTCCTCTCTCAACAATAATTTCAATAGCAATATATGTGGAGTCAATGAAGACCTTCAACATCACAAGTCATTGAGTAGAATAGTAATGATCAACAACAATTTGCATATCATGACATAGTGACAACAACATGTATCTCTTCCTCATTAATGTAAATGCAAATCAAAAGTAAGCATTGTAATATGACCAAGAACAATAGTAATATGGAATGATACAACATAACTAATAGACTCATTGTAGATTGACACAGTCTCATATAATCCTAAGAATCATATGGGCATCAACAACAAACTGAAAAATTCTGGCAACAAACCAATGTGAGATAATGTCAACAATGAACTATCAGCATATGAGGAGCTCCCCATGGATATGTTCCACTCCATCACCATATAATTTAAAACATAATTGTCTAACATAAGAACTACATACATATGAAATTGTCCATCATAAAAAGAACATATACAATGTAAAATGTTGACTTTTACTCAAAAGTAATCAACCACACCTCCCCTAAACATGTCATATCATCTCTTGAAAAGATAACTTTAGTAGATGCAGCATTAGTACCATAAATCACCTTCAAGAGAGTTATCTAGAAACATATGTAATCATCATCATGGTTGAACTAGTGAAGTAAAATTCATGTATGGCTCCCCTTGAGATCATGCACCACTAAACCTGTGGACCTGATAGTCATTAGGTTCCTATCATCTGCTTCTCATGAGGCTATGTACCTCACATTCACTTCTACAGTATTTTTTAAAATATGCATTAGGTATAATGTACTGTAGTGGGGACTATCTTCCATTACTTTGAATTTGAAGAGGAAGAGATTAACCTTTTACTTCTACCTGGATTTTTCTTTAGTACATATACTTTGTCTACATTTCTGATTCCTCTCACTATCATCTTTCTTGTATCTTCTTCTATAATTTTGCATCTTGTTGAGGTAAATATGACTACATTCCCTTCATTAGTTATTTGACCCACACTGATAATGTTATGTTTAGTCCCATTAACTAACAATACATTAGCTTCTAGTGTATTCTTAGCATCAATATCAACATTACCTTTTCCCAGTACCTTTCCAGGAGAACTGTTTCCAAGTATAACTTTACCACTCTTGTTGTTCTTGAGAGAGATACGTTTTCTCTTATTTCTAGACATGTGATGAGAGAATCTGCTACCTATGTACCATTGTAATTCTTCTTCAAATGCACATAGAGCAAGGACACACTTCACTTATTCTTCTTCCTTTTTATTAGTATGTGGAGTGCTACTGGATCCATATTTTTTAGGTTTTTCAATAATAGTATTATTGTTTGTTTTCTTTCTTTGGGTGGAATCTACCCTTTTTTCTAAAATGTTTGTATGAATTCATTGACTTGGTCCTATATTATTTTTCTACGTGTATAACACCTTATGTGACTAGAGAAGGGGCAAAGAAAATCATAATATTTCTTATTCATATGTCCCTTATTATAATTAATAGATTTGTGACCAAAAACATTCCATGTAAAACAATACCCCTTAAAGAAACTTGATTACCTGGGAAGGGATGGTCTTCCTATGGAGAAAATATTTGCTTGAGGATTGAACAATCTGCGTCTACAATCAGCCGCAATGTGTCCAAATTTATGGCAGATAAAACATTCAATATCATTAATCAAAGAAGAGAATGGATTGTTATTTCTATTTTTGTCATACTCATTGGGGTCAGCTGATTGCCTTTGAAAATTCACTTTTCTTGGTTGTCGTTTTGGTTGACTTCTTAATTATTTACCAATATTTTCAAAGTTTTCTTTGTTAGCCTTAATATTTCTTGCACACGCTTGTGAGATAGATTTTCCCTTAATAGTTTCATGAAATCCATTGGACTACTTTGATTTTTGGTTGGGGGGGGGTGGTGGTGTTTTGTATTTGACTATTAAGAAGATTGTCCAACATCTTGGTACTATCGTGAGATTTCAAATGTTTGTCCTTTTCTACTAATTTGCCTTTTAGAATTCTCACCTAAACCTTCAATATTTGACAGTAATATTCCCTTTCCTTATACTGCTTCCTCATTCCTTCTTAAATTTTCCTCCCTTCTTCCAGTTGTCTTCTTAACTCGATAGTTTATTCTTTAAGCCCATTCACTTCTACTTTAAATACTTGAATTAGCTTCTCATTTTGTTTGTTTGAATTTTTCATATCTAATCTTAGAGATATGATCTTAACTTGAATTCCTTCACAATATTGTTTCCTCTCATTAATTTGTCATGTTACTACTAAAGTATTTACTGATTCATTATGGTCCATATTTTCGTATTCCTGCAACTTATTCTCAAGACTATTAATCATCTTGAAAGTAGAAACAAGTTTTATTCTAAGTTTAAATAATTCTTCTAACCTCTCTTCTTCTAAATTAGTAACTCCATCTGATATAATAAAGTTTGTTTCATGGTCACTCTCACCTTATGATAGACTAAAATTTCCTTCAGATTCATTTGATGTTTCAGAAACAAGATTACTCATTAGTTAAATTGATGGAAAAAATTCCTTTCTCAATAGATTTACTACTCCTTCATGTATGTCCTACATATTATCCCATACCTCCTTTGAAATTTCATAGTGCATAATTTTCTCTAATACTGTATCAAGTACATTACAAAATATTTCATTTAATTCCTGACTATTCTTCTAGAGTTCTTGTCTTGATGGTGGAGTTTTAGTATAACCATTATAGACTAAATGCCAAACATTAGATCCGAGGGATATTAGCTTAGACCTCATCTTTTCTTTCCAATCTTAATAATTAGAATCATCAATTATAAACATACCTTTATTATCCAAACTTTCTGACTTGGCTTGTTCCACTACGAATTTTCCTTGACCAATGATCACTGATATTGCCACAACATCGGATACATCACTATCAAAAATTTCTTGACTTGTCCTCTTCCTTCATCCTACCTTATTATTGTGCTTCCCTCCCATGGTACTTGATCTACTCTCAAGTGGTTAACATTTAATGGAGATACCTGTTCTGATACCAATTGCTATAAATATTGAGGGGGCAAGGGGTGAATCACTATTTCATGCCTAATCAAATTTTACTTATTTTATACTTTTCATTTTCAAATTCATCTATTCCATTATTTTATTACCAACACAATGTGTTATAGGTCTGATAATATTAAGTAAATTATGAGCAACATTAAATATAAGAGCATGTAAACCATATAATGCAACATGTCAACACATAGGGAGACCATATTTTTATGCGGAAACCCAATTTGGGATAAAACCACCAAGATTTTCATATTTTTCTTCTTTCTTATTATCAATAAAATATTTTATATCTTGTACTAGAACATACTCTTACTAGTACGTAGGCATCTACTTGCAGAAGGCTACAACCTCCACAAATTCTCCAACTCTGACTAGAAGAAAGCTACTACTCCCTAATCAAATTTGCTAGCTCCTACTAGAAGGAAGATACCACTCCCTCAGTAAAGTATCCAACCCTCAATACCTCTATGGACCACATTTCAAAATTTTCATACTAGATCGACCTGACTCAAACACACAACAAAACTTACATTCTATGATTCATCCAATTTTCAAACTGGACCCACATCAACCATTATGCTCAATCATTGAATTCTATAATAGCAATAACCTCTCTTAAATCAATCACATATCAACTATCAATACCAAGCCACAAACTATTAGATACCAAATTAGATTCTTTGTTCATCAACCATGTCAAACTCCTTTGTTCATCAATACCAAGTCAAACACATTTGTACTACGCATTCTCAACAAAAAAATTTCTCATAAAATTCCAAACCATACACTATACACCAATATATCAAGTCATCAAAACCTTGTTTGAATATTGAACACAATAATATCTGCCATTCTCAGTCATGGTCAAATATAAAGTCACAAGCTATCAAAAACAAGCCCAACTTTTGCTCAAAATAAATCCATACGACCAAAAAACACATGCCTACAAAATATATCTCAATAAACATGTGGTAGTTATGCATTAAACCCTAATACAAGAACCAACACACTGCTTCTCAAATATGCATAATACCAATTCCAACTAGATACATCATAGTAGCATCATCATGAAGTATATAATAGGTTCATTAAGGAACAACATAAATTCATAACATTAGTAGGCCTCTACCATATAATTTTCATGAAAAAATTAAAATACCCTCTCTACATTAAATTCAACCTTTTCATTTAACAAAAAGATCCTACATGATTCAACATTGAAATCAAAAAATGTATCAACAGACTCCTTAGCATATGACAATCCTTGCAATCAATTAGTTTCTACACACACTAGTAGGAAAACACAGTCCATGTCAAACACATGCATCTTTAGTAAAACATGCAGTGAACTAGTCTCCACAAACATCTTTGTTCATTTATTGAAGATATCTCAAGGATTCAATACTCAATCTCTACAAAGTAGGAAGACAACAAAAAACAGCATCATAAGACATGTCTCAACATATCAACCTCTTTGTCAAGTGAATCAATAAAATCGATTTTTTTCAAACACCACTAAACTCATTGTCTTACACACATTGTTAAATATATCCCTTCATACAAGCTTCAATGTCTCTATCAATCCATCTACTGCAAATAAAATAATAGGATACAAGCCACATATACTATTCTCTATATATAACTCTCAACATGCAACTTCTATAGCAGAGAAACAAATATAAAAGCACACATGAATCCCTGTGTTCATTGTCAATGCAATAATGGTCTCATAACCCTACAACTTACACTTCACAGACTTAGAATAAAGTAACAAAACTATATATATATATATATATATATATATATATATATATATATATATATATATAGATATATATATAGATATAGATATAGATATATATATTATGTATATATATGTATATATATATATACATATATTATACATATATATACATATATACATATATTGTTAAACCATCTCATTGATAATTGATATCTGCCACCAATACATATAGAGAAATTATAAACAAGTGATGTACATAGGTTCAAAAACATATTCACATTGTTCAAAACAAGATCTCATTCATTCCTTATTGCATCGAATACTAGACAAAAATATTATAGATTTTCTCCATTTTTCCTCCATTACACCTGCAACAAACAAATAAGAGTGAGTAGATCTATTTACCCTCAAATCTCTCAATACTGGATCACTTCCCTGGTGCATACGTATCTGAGATAAAATACAAAAAGTCAAGGAATGGACACCTTGATCTGCTATTTTCTTCTCTTTTATAGTCATTTTCTTTGATCAATACCACAAGAAAATCAAGGGTATTTGTTATTGTTAGTATTTACGATATCAGTCCAAACTCACATGCACAATTTCCATGAGTGAATATTTGGTTTTTCCCTTGGTTTTTAATTTTCATCACTTATAGGAATCATCGCTAGGATGACTACTAAATCCCATAGACCATCGTCGCTATGATTTTATGGGCTTCCCTGCAATGTGTAACAACCTCAAGTTAAAAGTTCATGTAATAAAATTTAATAAAGTCAAAATAAGACCAAGGTCAAGGGACACTTATTCTAAGATGAATTTTCGGATAAATATCCTAGTGGGCACCACTTGTTGTGTTTATGTCTAAGGGAAATTGGCAAAGGCAATGGAAAAGGATTTGAAAAGGAAAAGAGGCATTAATTGAAATTTTATTTATAAAAATAAATGAAACTAGGAGATAAGGGAGGTGAAAGGTCACAGGTTACATGTGAGGAGGAAATTGAAGGAAAATAGAGGAAAAATGAAGAAATTAGAGGCATCAATAATAAAAAGACATTAGAGCATCGGTTGGGAGCCTTTTGTTAGTTCATTTATGGAATTACTCTCACATAGGAGAAGAGAACCAAGAGGAGAAGGAAGCAAGCAAGCAAAGGAAGACAAGGAAAGAAATGATGAAACAATGGTTGGATCAAGCAACTTTAGTAGGAATAATTGTAGGTAAAAGGTTGCATGTATGATTTCCTGGATGGTTTTGACATGCATGGTATATGCATGTTGTTATTTCGTTATTTTGTTTTCATTGGAATGGATTTTTTCGGGTTTCAATAATGGATTTTAGCCTTGCCTTGACATTTCTAGATAGCAATGGTGTGATGGGAATTTTCTCGGTTTGAGATTTGGATTTCTGGAATATTTTGGATCTATGTGTGGTGGTCTTAGGAAAATTCCCAAAGTCCTAGGAATTCCTTTACTAGTAATGCTAGGATACATAGTAAAGCCTGAGGGTAGAGATAGGAAAATTCCTCGAGGTATTGGAGAAGAAATTATAAGGTATCCAAGCTTAATTTGGTTTTGTGATCTTGACACTAGTTTAGGTGAGGTCACGATATGGTGAGGGTGGAGGAAGTTTGACCTATTTCCGTTGGTTTTTTATGGATTGGTTTATCCCATGATATCCCACATTCATGCTTCGAATATGGAAAGGGGGCGATTGGCTGAAAGAATGATTTGGTTAAGCCAATATATGGTTAGGTGGTATATGGAAGTCCTAAACCTACTTGGATTTTTTCTATGTTAAATAAGAATAGTTTCTCTTTCTTTTGATGAATAAATGTACTATTTATTATTTCGCTCTAATGGTTGTTCTCTCATTTTTTATTTATTTGGTTATATGTTGGTTATAAGCATGGTTATTTGATAGTTCTTAGTAATGGCTCTTTCCATGTTTTAACTTGTAACTAAATGAGTAATGAATGTAATACCTAATTTATGGTGTGAAAACTAATGTGAGAAGGCAATGATCCTTCTTGTTAAACCTCAGATAAGTTTCCAACTCCTTATGTTCAGACTTGCATTCATGACTTATAGGTTGCATGGTTACCAAGTGTTTGATGAAATGTCAGTCTCAGTTGGGGAAGGTCAATTCAAGACGTAGTTTTAGTTTTTGTCTACAAGTATTGTTTCTATGTCATTTTTCATCTCTAAATGTTTCACTAATTTTTGGGAAAAGGCCTAATTCCTAGCCCTAAAAAAGTGGCCCAAAATTCAGGGTCGCTGGCATAGAACTGACTGGAAAAGTCCACAGTTCCGTGGAGGTAGGATTATTAGTGTGACTAGAGGTATATGGTCATTGGCATGCCTTGAAAAGGGTGCGATTGGGGCTTTAGGTAAGTGAAAAAGATATTTATCTTAGGGGTTGGACTACTAGAGGGGATGGGTTACTCCTGGAGGTCCTATAGCACCTAAGGGAAGTCAGTAAGGTCTTAATTTGTCAACTCCATTTCCTTAAGGTCATATGGGAGGTTGGGTTTTATCATAGTGACCATCAACTCATGTTTACCCCAGGTAAACCAACGAAAGTGAGTAAATGTGGGAGGAGGTGGTTACAAGGTGGTACCAAAGTAGGTTGTGCTCTCTTTGGGTAAAGTTTGTTGTTTTCAGGGTTATGGTTGTCATGCATGGGGTCATGGTATATAGTTGCTATGGTCATACATGTTTTAGTTATTTTTTTAGGTAGTTATGTCGTTCATGTATCGATATGATTATATGGATATGCTTATGATTATACATGTACATGATAATGAGGACTGATCTTACATATGAGATAAGCCTCCCTTGGACATCATTGAGGTATGGATTTGATTTCAGTATCTATTTGGTTTATCTAGCACGGTACACTTGCAGGAAGAAGAGAATCAAAGAAAATTAGAAAAATGGTAGGCTATAATTCTTGTGACTCTCCCTACAGATCAGTTGGGCAACAAAGAGAAGCGCATTCTCCTAGTATAGTAGATACATTGAGGAGCTTGAGGGTGGAGATCAAAAGTTGTAAAGAAGACAATGACAGGTTGGTTGAGGCTTAAAAAGGCTTACAAGGGCTCAAGAGAAGCAAGTAGAGGTTAGTATAGTGATCCTTCAGAGCTTGTTGACATTACAAAAATAGGGACAAATGAGAATCAATCAAAAATAAGAAGAGAAAACTAATGGATCCTATGGTAGCAGGTATCAATCCAGATACAAGTTGGATAGAGGGGACATAGTTAGAGGTGGTAGATCACTAGATACACTTTATAGGAGGGCTGGAATGCATGGGCTTCATTCTAGTTCTTCATCTGGGAGAGATCATCACAGTTATCATTGTCATCATCCTTATAGGAGGGGTGAGTATTTATCTAAGGATTTCAAGAAAGTGAAGCCTCCTACATTTGATGAAGAAACACATATTTCATTAAATTTGTAATTAAACAATGGATCTATAATTTCAAAATAACCAAAAAACTCAATTATAGTGCTGTCCTTGTAATAAAAAAAAATCCAAATTTAATGAAATATGTGTTGAGATGAAGAAGTCAGAAGATGTAGAGGCATGGTTTCTTGGGATGAAGAAATTATTCAAATTGTATATCTACTCAAAGAACTTGAAAGCCAAGATAGTCACCTTTAGTCTCAAATGGAAAGTAGACATCTCGTGGGAAGATGTGAAGAGTGTCAATGGTGTTTAGGAATAAGAGTTGACTTGGGATGAGTTTGAGAGACTCTTCAAAAAGAAGTACTTGAGAGAGGTATTATGATGATAAAACTAAGGAATTTTATGAGCTAAAAATGGGTTCTATGAAAAATCATGAGTATACTAGTAGGTTCTTTTAGTTTCTATGATATGTGCCATATATCAAGGAGGAGAAGGCTAAGATTTAAAGGTTCATTAGTGGGTTTCCAACAACATACATAAGCTGGATTGAGTTTGACAAGCCTAGATTTATAGGGGAAGCCATTTGGAAATTGAAGCATTGTTATGAGCAGTCAAAGTTGAAAGTTGATCCTAAACGTGACTTGAAGGGAAACAAGAATGTTAAATGGAAGTGGCGACTGAAGTAGGGAAGACCTCAGGATGCATATGAGAAAGAAAATGCTGCTCCTTACAAGAAGTTCAATGCAGTTGAGAAGGGACATGGGTCACAACCTAGAGAGTAGAAAACTAGAGGTGATGGTAGAGGACCATTGTAGTGCTAGGTATGTGGCGAAGATCATCACAAGAAGGATTTTCCATTGTATCGGGGAGGTAGGCCTCAGATCTATAGTGCTTAAGAAGTTGAGATAGTTGGGAATGTTGGTCATAGTATTCCTTGAATTTATGCAGTTGTGGACAATAGGTAGGTGGATCACTAGACATATATTATTGAGATGGACGATGAGCTTTGTGATCAAGTTATTTTTATTTTGATTGATATTGGATCTAATTATAGTTATGTTAATCCTAACTTGGTGGATAAGTGTGGCTTGACAAAAGAAGTGCATGCAGAGTCTTGGTTGGTGTAGTTGGATATAGATACTAAGAAGAGAGTTCATCATTAGGTAAGATCTCGTGCATTTGAGTTGAATGGTATGCCTACAACAACACATTTGAATGTACTTCCATTGGGATCATATAATATGATTTTGGGTATGGATTCCTTGTATCTTCATAGGACTAAAGTAGATTGTTACGACAAGACTATTGAGTTCCTAGATGATAATGGGGAAAATAGAATCTTGCCGGGAAAGAAGAAGCATAGATCAGTGAGGATAGTCACAACTATGCAAGATAAGCCCAATTGAAGGAAACGATTTGTAATGTTTACAATTCATATTTCCAGCAGCATGGGTAAGGATGTTGAAGATGCAGAAATATTCAACAGGTACCCTATATTGCATCAGTTTCAGGATGTATTTCCAGTAGACATTTCAAAGTTTCCTCCTCATAAGGAAGTGAACTTTTCTATCGAGTTAGTACTGGGGGTGACATGAGCATCAAAGAAACCTTACTAGATTAGCACTCTATATTTAGTAGAGTTGAAGTTGCAGTTTAAGGAAATGCTTGATACGTGATACATTAGGCCAAGTGTATCGCCTTAGGGTGCACCAGTATGTTTAGTGATGAAGAAGGATGATACTTTATTGTAGTTGTTGCAAAACCCTCCAACATTTTGGATTACACTCAATTCCAGAGCCTTCCTTGGTATTTTATATTTTTTTTGCAAACACTAGAGCTCATTTCATGAGATTTCTTGTAGTTCCTTGGTCCCTTTTACATGTTGGGTTAGCTGTCATATTTCGGCATGTTTGGTTGTCATACAATATTTGTGAGAGTTTTGTGATGGTTCCAAAGGTCATCCTTTGTGTATATGATTTTTCCCAACCATGTAGACATCTATCGTATCCATACACATAGTCTTCAACACTATCGCACAAGCGTTGGCACGGTCGTTCTAAAGCCTACCTTAAGTGTCGCACTTGTTGTATCGTGTCATGAGGTAGTCACATGAAGGGAAATGCTTTGGACATGTTCTGATGATTTATGTTTTCATGTTGTCAAAGTATGATAAGTGTGTGATCATAGTCAAGGTTCATATCAGTTCATCACCCATTCCACACTTCGCCATTTTTGGAAAATCTCCTTGAATGAGCAACTTAGTTTCACCAGGCCCAACTAAATTGTGTGTTACACAGTATTAACCTTCTAAGCTATGACCTTGTTTCTTGTAACTGTGCAATGCACAATCCTTGTCATCCAGGGCTACTACTCTGCAAAATTCCCAAGCCCACCTCCCGATCCTGACCTCCTTGAACTGTGAACTTCACATCTTCCACCCTCAATATATTCTCTTGTCTTTTTGAACTACACAATACATAGAAGCCTAGCCTCCCTTGGCATCCATAACTATGTAGATGCTTCTCCCAATGTCCTTTCCTTCAACTAGACCCCACTGCCTCTAGGGGCTGTGGAGTTCTTGTCCTTTAAGCTCCCCTAAGCTATGCATTGCGTGTTCTTAGAGCCTAAGCTCTCCCCATGACCTTTGGAACTATGTAGTTTCCTAGTCCCCCTTGCCTCCTAAAACTACATAGTTTTCCCTCCCAAGCGCCCATCCTGCAACCTCCACTACCTACTTGAATTGCGCATAGTTTTCCCTCAATGGGGATTGCACAATTATTTCCCTTAGTTTGTCCTGAGTTGTGCACTACACATATTTAGTGATCAACCCTAACCCTTCGTTGCTTGAACTATGCAATTGCATAGTTAGTGGGCCTTGTCTCTTGATTTTCCATCTAGTCCCAACCAAAATCATGAATCCAAATGCTCTATCTTAGGCTAGGGGTTTTCAGACTGATGTCATCTTGTCGTGAGTGAGTTGAAAATGTAGGTACTCTCTTACACCATGATAGGATAATGAAGAAAGAGATGTGGAAGGGGAGCATTCATAAAAACATTTTTTCAGCTAGAGCATGCAAGCTCATCCTTTAAAGTAAAGCAAAGGGACACTAACTAGTGACCACAACTCAAGATTTAAGATCATCAAGGACTGTAAGGTCCCTATACTCTTATTGTAACCCTTTATTGTTATTAGTACAACCCCCTTATTATATTGTTGTGCCCATGTAGTCCCCATGTTGTTATTATTGTACCCCATAGAAGCCCATTATTGTTATTATTGTTCCCTTACATTATTATTGTTATGTCAACTCTAATTATATTATGACCCCTTAGATTCCTATATATAGAAAGGAGGTCTTGTCATTTGTATCATCCAATAATTGTTCATTTCTATAATGTAAAGGAGGTTTCCCCCTTGAAGAGGCTAATTTATAAGGCATTCATCTATATTTTCTATCTTTTTGTGAGTTGGTTTCATAACATTTGGTATGAGAGCTTTGGGTTCAAGGGTTTCACTGCTCTAAACAGGTCGTCGTGCAATTTTCGCTATAACTTTTTTTCTGCAACATTTCAGAAGCTAAAAAGAAAACCATTTGAGAGGAAATCTTGTGGAACCTTGGGTCCAAATGTTAGATCTTGTCTCGCTATATTTTCAGCAATATGATATGAGGAAGTTAAGGTTTTTGCAAGTTCCAGAATTTCATCTAAAATAGGTCATCATGGAAGTTTCGCTATAACATGTTTGCTACAAAGTTTTAGAAGCTAAAACAAAAACCCATTTGAGAAGAAAGACGTCTAAACCTTAGGTCCGAATTTCAGATCTTGTATCATTATATTTTAGGATATATGAGCTGAGGAAGTTAGGGTTTTTGAAGACTCTCGAATTACAGATTAAACAAGTGACTTTCGGAAAATCATGATAACTTTCTCTTTGAGCATCAGATTGAAAGTTTGTAAGAAGTTACAAAAATAGGATGGACTATAGTTTTTGTTTATATTTTTTAGATACGAAGGTCAAAACAGTGACACATGCACTTCATACAAGTTTGCTCTTCTTAAAAGGTATATAGTCAGGTCAACTTGGGAGATTGTGCATAACTCTTTCTTGGAGAATCCAATTTTGGTCAGACTGGTGGAATTAGAAAGAGGAGGCAGAGGACTATTTTAGGTCGCGATTTTAGAACTAGAAAATCCAAAATTACTGAGTTACAGTCATCTCAAGGTCGAGCTCCTAAAATCAAGAAAAGGAAATATGAGGAAGTTTGATGGCAAGGATCCGGTAAATTGGATACTATAGATGGAGCAATATTTTGATCTACATGAGGTACAACAGTTACAAAAGGTATGTATTACATCTTCATATTTAGAACTGGATCAATTTTTATGGTATAAAGGGTAGTGTTCTCATAAAGTACTTGTCACTTGGTCAATTTTCACAGAAGAAATGATAGCACATTATGAGGATACAAAGAGTAACACCTTCTTTAGCCAATTTATAAATCTCAAACAAAAGGGTTCAATGGCAGAGCACATTGAGGATTTCAAAAAATTGAATATAAGGGTAAATGATATTCTAGAGAAGAAAATGATTGATGTCTTCATAGGGACTTTAAAGGATAACATTCAACATGAGGTTCATCTTTGGGAACTTGATTCAATGGAGAAGGCATTCAGGTCGGTACGAAATATTGAAAGCAGAATTATGGAAACAAGGAATCCTATGACTAACAACTATAAATATGGAAGTGTTTTTTCTTCTAGCCTTCCACAACCTACAAGGTTTACATGACAACAATTGGAAGAAAAAATAGAGAAAGGACTTTGTTACATTTGTGATAGCAAATACACTAAAGGTCATAAGTGTGCTGAGAAGAAATTATTTTACATATATTGTGAAGAGGAGGTAGAAAAGGATTAAGAAACATCAGAAGAAGAGGATATACACTAGGAACCAACCCCAAAGAAAGAAAAAATGAATCTGAACATATCTTGTAAAGCATTGGAAAGAATTACCACTTCTCAATCTCTCAAGATAGAAGGACATATCAAGAAAAAAAAGGTTCAAGAAGTGAAAGATCACATCCAGAAAGAAAAAATGAAGCCAGCCATATCTCGTAATGCATTGCCCAGAATTACTACTCCTATAACTATCAAGATAGAAGGACATATCAAGAAGAAAAATGTTCAAGAAGTGAAAGATCACATCGAGCATCAAGAAATGAATCTGACCATATCTTGTAATGAATTGGAAGAAATTACCACTCCTCAAACTCTTAAGATAGAATGACATACCAAGAAGAAAAAGATTCAAGCAGTTAAAGTTGCAACCAAGAATAAACAACAAGTTCTCTAACTTTTTAAAGGATAATGTTACTTTGGTGCAGAATCAAATGAAACAACGTGTAGATCAACATTAAAGTGAAAGAATTTTTAATGTAGGCGATTGGGTATTTTATGACTACATCTCAAGCAAGTTATTTACGAGAAGGAAATGTTGGAAATACTACATACACTTAAGAAATGGTCGCCTTACCTAATGGGAAGACACTTCAAGGTAAAAATGGATCATGATAGCCTTAAATACTTTTTATAACAAATATTATCTTTAGAAGAACATAAAATATGGGTCACAGATATGTTGGGTTATGACTTTGAAATCATCTACAAAAAAGGGAAGCAAAATGTTGTTGCAGATGCACTATCAAGAAAGCATGAGGATGTGGAAGCATTGTTTTTGTGTTATTTCTATTATCCAAGTAGATTGGATAAATGAAGCAAGGGATGGATGGAAAAAGGATGAAGAAGTGTGGCCACTCATTCAAAAGTTGCAGAAAATCCAAGTTCAAACAATATTGCCAGAACTTAACGAGGAAGGAAAAATCATACTAGAACCTGGAGCAGTCACAAAAGCAAGGACCTGACAACTACAAAATTGATCAATTTCAGATTATCTCATCAAGTGGAAGAACTTACTCGCTAAAGATTCCACATGGGAGGATAAGAATTTTATACAAAAGCATCAAAAACTACTCAAGTGGTGAGGACAACACTTTTTGAATGTTAGGTCCCTATACTACTAGTGTAACCCCTTATTGTTATTAGTACAACCCCCTTATTATATTGTTGTTCCCATGTAGTCCCCATATTGTTATTATTGTGCCCCATAGAAGCCTAATATTGTTATTATTGTGTCCTTACATTATTATCATTATGTCGACTCTGATTATATTATGACGACATATACTTCTATATATAGAAAGGAGGTCTTATCATTTGTATCATCCAATAATTGTTCATTTGTGTAATGTAAAGAGGTTGCCCCCTCAAAGAGATTGATTTATAAGGTGTTCATCTATCTATTATATCTTTTTGTGAGTTGGTTTCATAATAAGAACTCCCATCATCAAGCCATGACGAGATGGAAGATAAATTTTTCTCAAGAAGACATAAAAGACACAACAATAGAAATGGTTTAACATTGCCACATCATCAAGAATTCCATGTCAACAATGTCATGTCAAGTTGTGTCATGATTCGTCATATGCCACATCATCATTATGGATCATATTTGTTGTATTTAAAATGTATTTTAAAGTGGAAGTCCAAGGGACACACATGAATATGAAGTGCCATGTATGTCGAAAAAGTCATAAGAAGTTGAACAACCATGATGGAATTCAAAGTTTCACAAGAGGGAGGCATAAGCCCTTGGTTATATATACACCCTCATTGTATGAGCATGGGACTTTTCACCTTAGAGAGATCAGGTAGTTCTTAGAGGAGCAAGGAGTGGCTCCAATGTCCCACTATTGGGGCTTGTGATGTACATTGTAAGCATGTGTCTTGGAACTTTTACTTAATAATAGAACCCTTCAAGGCCAGCACGTTATTCATACATGGACTATGAATGTTTGTAAGACTATTCTGCGGATGTTTGTATTTCATGTTTTCTTTCACATGTGCTAGGATAGTTGAAATATTTTGGTTATTTTAGTGCTTATCATATTGGGAATGTTCTATAATGGTTGTTATTACTATCCCATCCTTGCCGACTATTCCACAGGATATCAGACATATCTTTCCCTATTTGTTGGTTATAAATATTGGCACATCCATTGTGGAATATTCACTCGAAGTTGGACAAATCCTTCTAGTTCATGTGTGTCTCTTCCTGAGTGGTGCTACTACCTCTCACTTAGAGGCTCACTTTTATCCCCCCCTTTCCAGTAGAAGAATCTTGACAGAGTCACAATTACACACTCACCAGGCACACCTCCCTTTCTTTTTGAAGACACCATTGCATCCCTCTCCCATGCTGACAGTTATATCCAAGGAATATACTTGAGATATATGGAAACTAGGATGATATTTTGAGTGGGGATACTACACCAAATGGTGCCAGGTCTAATTGGGACTTCACATCAGGGAGACCCCTTGGTTTACGGATTTCCAACATCATCAACAAATGCCATTAAAAGGAGGGCCAGATGACAAGATAAGCCCATTTCATATGGTTTGAATCTCTTATGTAAAACGACTCATACAAAAATTGTGCTCCTAGGGTGTTTCTCCAAGTTTTCCCTTTATCAATTTTCATTCATCGATGACCCTCTCGATCACTTCTCCCATTTAAAGTTTAATGGTGAGGATGGAACACTCATAACCGAGAACATTTCAATTTTCTTAAATTTTGTGAATCTTACGAAATTGATGATGATGAATTTGCTTGTATTCTTTTATTACTCACCCTTGAAAGTAGTGTTAATCAATGGTGTCATTCCTTTCCACCTACCTCCATCCATTCCCTTCATCAATTCCTCAGGGATCTCCATCAAGAATTTAACAAGCATAATTACCAATATGTGTGTAAAAGAACCAATCTCTTAAGAATGAAGCATAATGAATCAGTTGAGGATTTTTCTCATCGATTCCTTCAGCTTTGTTGTGAAATTTTTTAAAAAGACGTGAATTAGGATTTCTTAAAACAATATTTTGAGTGTTTGGTTCTTATGTCTTTACATGATGAACATAAACCCCCTTATTTTTCTGCTTACCCAACTCTTGTGAATCACGAGACACCTCTAATTTCAAAGGAGGAATTTATTGTTCATTTTTTTCTTTGTCCTCCTCCTTTTTCAGTTCCAGTAGGCATGCCTATCTGCGATGGTAACAAAGTTGAAAAATATGCAAATCAAATTTCCAATCCATCTTCTCATTCTTCTTCCATTTATCATGACTCACATTCAGCAGAGGAAACCCCAAAACGGCTCATGAAGCCCATGAGGAAGACCAACTTCTCCATTCCACAATGTGATAACTCTAGCCTCCAATCTACTTAGGAATTCCATGATCCTCTATCATCTACATGCCTTGAATATTTGTATTGTGATCCACTTGATCAATCTATTCCACTAGCTGGCGTTTCACACTCTCTTGATTTTTCTGTTTTTGGTTCAAATTGTGATGATATACAAGGAAATCACTTTTTTACAGGTAGAGGAGTAGGAAGGTGAAGATGCTCTCAATATTTCTTATTTTTTTCAATATCCTCCATGTCAAGATGATGTGCTTCCATTCTTCGATGATGGTTAATCTACTAATATCGCTAGTGAATGAAATGAAATTAACTCTTATGATCAATCTGTAGCCTTAGGCAACAATCATTCCCATGATCACGATGGTGATCACAAATTCCTAGGTACATCATCTGAATTTTTGGATCCTCCAGAACATGTTGATATGACCAAATTAGATCTAGAATCCACCCCAGCCAAAGAAAATGTTCATATCAAAACTTCCACTTCATCTCATAATCCCTTGTTCTCTACCATTTGTGATGTACCTACTTGTGACAGAGATACTCCATGATATTCAAGTTATTCATCCAATGAGTTAACTTCTCAATTAACACAAGGTGGCGAGATGATCCATGATGAAAATGAACACAATCAAATCATTAAGTACTCTTCCCACCCATCATTATATTTTCTCTTGCATGAAGACAACTCTCCAAACCAGATTTCTCATGACATTTTCCCATTTCATATATCTTCAAATTTGTGATCATATTAATCTCTTAACTTGAGTAATCTGGTTGTTGAAGTTGAAAAATCAGATCAAGTCGTTGACATAGATGGTTTCTACCCAGTTAATAGTGACCTCATTAAGATCTTGAAAAGAAGCTATCCTTACACCTTGTGCAATCTGATTCCGTCTTTAGGATGCAATTTTACAATTTTGGAAAGTTTTGGGACTTGCCAAGGAGTTGGGGCACTTCAACTTCTATTAATGGTTATGTCAGGATTTCACATCTCTAGTAATACCCTTGGCTTAATTAGGATTTCAACTTAGTGTAAATTATTTCTTGAAATATATTTGGCATTGCGGATATCATCTCTCGATTTTTCAAGATCTGATTTTTGATCGAATTCAAAATGTTTTATCTTCATGCAAGTCTCTTGTATCAAACTCAGCTTCGGAATGCACATCTCTCATAGAATCATCAGAGTGAAAATTTTATTATCTAGAATATTATCTTTGGCCAAAGGAGTCATACATGTCACACTCTTTTCAAATCAATCAGCTCCTCATACTTCTTGAAAATATTCTAATGTTAATCCTTTTATTTATCACACATGAAATCGTCTGGAGCGTGAGTGAATGCATCGATTATTTGATGAATCAAATTCTTCTTCACTTGTTTTACCCTAACTGGTTTCATGTGTTTTTTATACTAACATTCTTGTTCATTTCTCTCTGTCACTATGATGTTAGTATAGTGCACAATGAGTCACAATAAAATGGTTTGTTACACCCATCATGTGAGGAAGACTATTCTACCATGCAGAGAATTTATGAAATTGTTCCAGTTCATTTACCTTTTTTAATCACAAGCTGGGGATCTAATGCTTTAATCATTTCATCTAATCATTGTTTTGTCCTTGTTGATTGTCATTCATTTTATCGTTTTCTCAACAGTACATCCAATGAAAATTGTTTTACATATTTTGATCTTCATTGTTCAACATCTAGCTATTCATATTTTTACCAAGTGATTCAGGCACACCAACCTTCGCTGATGGTTATGTCAGGTCCTCAGTGTCTCGACATGACTACTGAATATGATCAGATTTATTCCCCACCACAAGATTCTCATTTTAATCCCACACCTTTAAATGAATATCCATTTTTTCAAAATTTTCATGGTTTTCAAGAGGATTATCATGAATTTTATGATCCACTCATTAAATGGTTTGAACAATCTTACTCGACAAGCTCCATTGCAATAAATAACTTTTATCCTTTTTTCGCACTTGCTAAGCAGGATGACACAGAAGAAGGTGCATTTGCAATAAGTCTTCAAGGTTTGTTTGATTATGCTTCCCGTGGAAGAGGGAAAATGTGGATTGGATGAAAGTAGTGGTTCTGACACATCTTTCTACCCGTAGGCAAGACCTTCAAATGTTTGTACAAATTATTCAAGTTTTTACCTTTTTTGTTGCACATTATTTTATATATTTTTTAATTGTTCATATCTTTGTGGATGCAGGTTGGGAACAACTATGGTGGCTTCACTAGAAATTTCATTATATGTGACCCCAACTTCCTACTTGTTAGTTTAGGAGTAGGATTAGTTGCACCATAGTTTCCTTCTCTTGCATCCATCTCGTGTTGTTCTCTTCAATATATGTTGTCTTTTCTTCCTTTCACTTTCATTATTCTTTAGTTTAGCTTCTTTTGTTTGTCTTCTTATTTTGTTCCCTTGTTGAATGTTGTCTTTCCTTTCATTTTGTTTCTTTTCTTTTATTTTTTTATGTTTGTTTCCTTTTTGTTTTCATTGTGTGAATAAGTGTTGTGCCTGGACATGTTGTGCCTTCTTAGTATGTGTGTGGCCAAACTATAAAGAGTCTTGAGACACTTAAGCATTTTTCTAACCTTTTCTCCATCTTCCTTGTCTTGGTTACATCTTTTGGCTGATGAAGTTCTAATAGAAAATATGATCTCTTTGTAAAAAGGGTCTTGGTCCAACCATGAACCCATGTCTAGTCTGAAAACCTCATACTTATACTTGGTTTTTGGGTTTTGGTGCCTTCAAGCTTATCCAACTAATAGAAAGAGAGAAGGGGAAAAAATATATAAACAAGCAAGCCTAAATCAGAGGTCTCTACATGCTTTCCTGAAGGAACAACCTCTTCTACTCACAATAACTTAGCATCCCTCTAATGCCAAAAAGTAAATAAGTGCCAATGCATAACTATTTTAAATAAATAAATAAAGGAGAAAGAAGAGAAAGGATTCCTTCAGAGAGAAGTGATACAAGCAACTCCACTAGGCTACTATCCAGGCCCGTTGGTAGTGGAGTAATGTTTTTTGTTCTCGTGTGACTCCACCAGGGTACTATCCAGGCCTACCGGTAGTGGAGCAGCACTAGAGATGAAAAATTATACTATGAAAGTCTTGAGATCGCAAGCTACACTACCCTTCCCAACTCAAAAATAACGTGACTATGTTGAATCTTATATTTTGTTCAACTGAGAAGGTATAGAGGGGACCATGTCTATTTGTGGGATAAGTGGGAAGGCCAAAGTAATTTGTATGATGAATCAATACTCCCTAGAGAACCAAGGTTCTTCACTAAAGAGTTAACCAAAACAGAGAAGCTAGAGTTCTACCAGTGTGTTGCCAAGTGTCGTGGAGGCTGCAACACCCTCCAAAATTTTGGCCTATGCTTAATTTTAGGTCCTTCCTTGGTCTTGTACATTTTTTTCACAAACACTAAAACTCATTTCATGTATCTTTTTGGGGTGTTTTGGTCCCATTTTCTACTTGGGGAAATTGTTGTCTTTTCACATGTGGGTTGTTGCATCAAGTGTAAAAGCTCATTCTAGTGGTTTCAAGGGTCAATATTTGTGTTTATGAGTTGTCCTAACCATATAAACACCTATCACACTCATTCATAAAGTTTTGATCACTACCACACAAGTATCCTCATGATCGACGTAAAGTGTATATGTGTTGTCGTACTTGTCGTAAATAGTCATAGAGCGGTCACACATAAGAAAATGTATTTTTTAGGTGTCATGGGTGATCTATGTTGTTCAATCATCAAGTATTCTATGTGTTACATCATAGTCAAAGCTTTATCATTCACACATCAGTCTCATTGGTCTAACACTTAACGTTTTCTGGAAAGACTTCCCGACCGATCAACTTTACATCACCTGAATTACCTAGATTGTGCATTGCGCAGTTCCAGTCCTCAAGCAGTGACCTTAACCCCTGAAAATATGTAGTGCGTAGTTCTTGCCTTGCAGGATCAGTGCACTGGGCAATCCCTGAGCCTAAGGCCCAACCTTCTAGGCTTCCATAATTGTGAAATCATCTTAGATAGCCTGGCCTTGACTATGTATTGTGAAATCACAAGCATCAAGCTCTCTCCTTGAGCTCTTGAATTATGCAGTCCCGTAGTTTTCTAGTCCCCCTTTCCTCCAAAAACTATGCAATTTTTCCTCTAAGGGCCCCATCCCACATCCTCCACTACCTGCTTGAACTTCAAAAAAATTTCCCTCATTGGAGACTATGCAATTTTTTCCCTCTATGAGGACTACACAATCCCCCCCCCTAAGTGGGGACTATATAATTTTTTCCCTCAGTGGCGACTGCAAAATTTTTTCCCTTAGTGGGCACGACACAATTTTTTCCCTATGTGGTCACTACGCAAATTTTTCACTCAGTGGGCACTGTGTAAAAGTTTCCCTCAGTCTAGCCTGAGCTACACCCTGTGTAGTTTCAGTGATCAAGCTTGACCCTTGGTTACTTGAACTACATAATTGCGTAGTCACTGGGCCTTCTCTCTTGACCTGTCACCCATTCCTGACCTAGTTCGTGAATCCAAATGCTTTATCTTAGGCTAGGGTTTTTTAGACTAGTGTCATCTCATCATGAGTGAGTTACAGATGCAAGCACTCTATTACACCATGATAGGATGATGAAGGAGGAGATGTAGAAGGGGAGCATACATAAATACATATTTGCAACTAGAATATGCAAGCTCATCTTTCAAAGTAAAGCAAAGGGACACTAACTAGTGACCACAACTCAAGACTTAACATCATCAAGGAGTCCCATCATCAAGCCATGATAGGATGGAAGACAAAGTGTTCTCAAGAATACATCAAAGACACAACAACATTAGTGGCTTCACATTGCCACATCATCAAGCAGTCCATGTTAGTAGTTTCATGTCAAATTGTGTCATGAGTTATCATATGTCACATTATCACTGTGGATCATATGTATTGTATTCAAAATGTATTGTAAAGTGGAAGTCCAAGGGACACACATGAATATGAAGATTGATGTATGTTGAAAAGTCATAGGAAGTTGAACAGTCATGAGGGTAGTCAAAGAGTCACAAGGGGGTAGCATCAACCCTTGGTTATATAAACACCCTCATTTTATGAGCAGAGGACTTTTTCACCTTGGTTCCTTCCACAAGCCATTAGAGAGATCATCTGGTTCTTTGACAAGCAAGGATTGACTCCAATGTTCCACTACTACAACTAGGGATGTACGTTGTAAACACATGTCTTGGAAATTTTACTTAATGAGAAAACCCTTCAAGGCTAGCACATTCTCCATGCATGGATTATGAATTCTTGTAAGACTATTATGTGGATATTCATATTTCATGTTTGCTTTCACATGTGCTAAGATAGTTGAACTATTTCAGTTATTTTAGTACTCAACTTATTTAGAATGGATTGTAATGGTTTTTATTTTGTCTAATCCTTGTGGATTATTCTGTAGGATATTCGACAAATATTTCTTCATTTATTGGTTGTAATGACCATATCATCCTCTTTGGACTATTCTGCTAGATGTTAGATGGATCCTTCTCGTTCATGTGTGTCTCTTCTCGGGTGGTACTACTACATCTTAATTAGGTTCTCACTTTCCTCTCCTCTCTGCAGTAGAAGAACCTTTACACATTTACAATTGAACACTCATAGGGTGCACCTCCTCACTTTTCAAAGATACCATTTCATCCCTCTCTCGTGCTAATAGTTAGAGCCAAGGCATATGTTTGAGATATATTGCATTAGGGCTGATATTTTGGATGGGGCTCCTACACCAAATGGTGTGATTTTTAATTGGGATTTCACATCGGGGAGACCCCTTGGTTGAAGGATTTCCAAAAATTTCAACATACTCTCAGATTGTGCATTGATTATAGGAAAATGAACAAGGTGAAAATCAAAATAAGGTACCCATTATCAAGGATTGATGACTTGTTTTTTCAGTTGAAGAGAGAAGAAGTGTTCTCACAAATTGACTTGAGATAAGAATACCATCAGGTACACCTCAAAGAAGAGACATCTACAAGACTGGCTTCAGGACCAAGTATGGGAATTATGATTTTTTTTAGTTCCATTCGGTTTTACTAATGCTCCAACTACATTTATGTGATTGATTAATAGTGTGTTGCATCCTTATCTGGACAAGGTTTATATTGTATTCACGGATGACACATTGATATATTCTAAGAATGAGGAAGAGCATGTCAAGCATTTAGAAACAGTTTTGAGATTGCCAAGAGAGAATTGGTTGTATGATAAGATTAGAAAGTGTAGTTTCTTTAATATAGAAGTGCATTACTTGGGACATGTTGTTTCCAAGGAAGGCATATCAGTGGATCTACAAAAGATAACAGCTATCATGGAATGGGAAAATCCTACAAATGTGGATGAATTCATATTATTCATGGGGTTAGTAGATTACTATAGGAGTTTTATCATGAAATTCTCATGCTTTACCTATCCTACTAAATCACTGGAAAGGAAAGATAAGAAGTTTGAATATATAGAGCAGTGTGCATCTAATTTTGAACAATTAAATTAGTTTTTGATGAATGATCCATTGTTAAATATTGTGCATCCAGATAAAGAGTTTGTAATGTGTAAAAATTCTTGCAGAAGAGGGCTTGGTGGAGTCCTTATGTAGGAGGTATAGGTGATTTTCTATGAGTCTAGGAAACTGAATGGGCACGAACAGAACTATGTGACTCATGATCTTGAGTTGGAAGTTATTATTCATGCCTTGAAGATGTGAAGGCATTATCTTCATGGTAGGAAGTTTGTGTTGATGAGAGATCATAGTGGGTTGAGATATTTGTTTGACCAACTGAATTTGAATTCTAGGTAAGATAGATGGTTGGATACCCTTAGTGAATTTGGCTTCAAGATCAGATAGATCAAGGGTAAGGAGAATATGGTTGCATATGCGCTCAGCAGGAAAGCACAATTGAACCATGTTGTAGGAGTGAGCTCATATGGGATAAATTTACAACATTGGATCTTATAGGAAGGAGAACATGATGACAGGTATAGGGAACTTATGCATAGGTTACAAAATGGTACATGTGATCAGGATATGGACTATCGTATCATGGCAGATGGCTTGGTGAGATTCAGGAATAACATCTACGCACTAGATGATAGTGAAATCAAGAAGCATATCTTGAGGGGTTTCATGTAAATCCATATTCAGGTCACCCAGGATATCATAATATGTTGACAATAGTGAAGAAGTTCTACTACTAGCTGAATATGAAGAAGGAAGTGGTAGAGTTCATGGCTAGATGTTTCGACTATCAGTAGGTGAAATAAAAGTGTAAGCATCTGGGTGGATTTCCTCATCTTATTCTGATTCCAGAATGGAAATGGGAGGTCATTTCCACGGATTTCATTACAGATCTTCCTATGACATCAAGGCATCATGATTCTATCATGGTTGTGGTAGTCAAGTTAAACAAGTTAGATCACTTCATCCCAGCAAAGACTACTTATTCATCTAGTGAGGTAGCAACATAGATCTTCATCAGGGAGATGTGTGAGTGCATGGTGTTCCGAAGAATATTGTGTTGGAAAATGATGCCAAGTTCATTTCCAAGTTTGGGAAGGAGCTATTTTCGAGATTGGGGACTTAGTTGGCCTTCAGTACAACTTATCATCCATAAATAGATGGAAATACAGAGAGGGTCAACAAGATTATGGAGGATATGTTGAGGATGTATGTAATGCATCAAAATGGGATATGGGAGGAGTTCCTTTCATTGCTTGAGCTTTCTTACAACAACAGTTATCAGGAGTCACTGAGGATGAGTTCGTTTGAGGCACTGTATGGGTGAAGTTCTAATACTCCCATTAGTTGGAGTGATCCAGTGAACATGGTACTTATTGGACTGGACCTGTTGGTAGACATGAAAGAAGAAATGCAAGTTATAAAGAAGAATCTAAAGGAATCACAAGACATGTAGAAGAGTTATGTAGAACAACATAGGGAATTTCAGGAGTTTTAGGTTGGGGAGCATGTGTATTTTTGCATGAAGTCCAAGAAGATCTCCTTGAAGATTGGATCATGTGCCAAGTTGGCACCACAATCTTGCAAGCCTTTTGAGATCCTTGAGAGGATTGAACCAGTGGCCTACACACTTGCACTTCCTATGAAAGAGAAATTCCATGATGTTTTTTATGTTTCATTGCTTAAAAGATATGTAAAGGATGGTGATCATGTTATTGAATGGTCTATATTATAGGTGGAACCAAAAGAAGAATTCCAAGCAAAACCTTGGTGCATATTGTAGTAGAAACAACTCATGCTTTGGAAGAGAGAAATTGAACAAGTTAAGGCATAGTGGAAGCACTTTGGGACCGATGAAGCTACATGGCAGATGAATGATTAGATGTAGGCTATGTATCCTTCATTGTTTCTTGCTTGAGGAAAATAAGTTTTGGTATATGTACATATTCATGTATCGTTTTTGTCATAAATACTATAATGAGTTATGTTATAAAGCTCTAATAAGTGGTATGGTTATCATGTTTTCATGTTTGTCATGATGGTTTTCCTTTTGAGCAAGTTGTTCATTGTAAATACTACAACAAGATGGGTTATAAAGCTCCATGGGAAGTATGCTTTTATTTTCAATGGTTTTGTTGGTTGTAGGTGTCATAAAACACTAAGGATGGTGTTCCCCAAAGGGGGAGGGGTCTGTAACATCCTCAGTTTAAAAGTTCATGTAATAAAAGTTAATAAAGGAAAAATAAGACCAAGGTCAAGGGACACTTATTCCAAGCTAAATGTTGGTCAAAATATCCTAGTGGGAATAATTTGTTTTGTTTATGGCTAAGGTAAATTGGAAAAAGAAATGGAAGAGGCTTTGAAAAATAAAAGAGACATTAATTCACATTTTATTTATGAAAATAAAGGAAACTAAGAGAAACGGGAGGTGAAAGTTCACAAGCTGCATGTGAGGAGGAAATTGAAGGAAACTAGAGGAAGACAATAGAGCATTAGTTGGGGGCCTTTTGTTAGTTTAGTTTTAGAATTAGTCTCATAGAGGATAAGATCACCAATAGGAGAAGGAAAGCAAGCAAGCAAAGGAAAGAAAAGGAAAGAAAAGGAAGGAAAGGATCAAGCAAGGAAAAGTTGGATCTAATAGCTTCAGTAGGAATACTTGTAGGTAATAGGTTGCATGTATGATTTCCTAGCTTGTTTTAACATACATGGTATGTGCATGTTGGTATTTAGTTCTTTCGCTATCATTGGCATGAATTTTCCAAGTTTTGATAGTGGATTTTAGCCTTGCCTTGCCTTTTCTGCATGGCCATGGTGTGAAGGGACTTTTATTAGTTTGAGATTTGGATTGCTAGAATATTTTGAATCTTGGTCCGGTGGTCTTAGGAAAATTCCCAAAGGCCTCGGAATCCCTTGACCGGAAATGATGGGATACATAGTAAATCCTGAGGGTGGAGATAATAAAATTACTCAAGGTATTGGAGAAGAAATTTTAACGCATCTAAGCTTGGTTTGGTTTTGTGATCTTGGCACCAGTTTAGGTAAGGTGATGGTATGGTGAGGGTGGACATGGTTTAACCTCTTAATTCCCTTGGTTGTTTATGGATTGGTTTATCCCATTAGATCTGACATTCATGGTTGGAATATGGAATGGGGGTGATTCATTTAAAGAAATATTTGGTTTAGCCAATCTATGGTCAGGTGGTATGTGGAAGTCCTGAACCTAGTTATATTTTTCCTGTGTTTAATAAGAGAAAAATATCTCTTTCTTTTGATGAGTAAATGTACTTGTTATTATGTGGCTCTAATGGTTTTTCTCTCATTGTTATTTATCTCATTATATGATGGTTATAGGCATGGTTATTTGACAGTTCTTAGTCATGGATATTTCCATGTTTTAACTTATAACTAAATGAATAATGAATGTAAGACCTAATTTATGTTATAAAATCTGATGTGAGAAGAAAGTGGCCCTTCTGGTTAAACCCCGAATATGTTTTCATCTCCTTATGTTCATACTTCCATTCACGACCCGTGGGTTGCATGGTTACCAAGTGTTTAACGAAATGTCAATAATGGTTGGGGAAGGTCAAGTCAAGTCTTGGTTTCAGTTTTGGTTTACAAGTATTTTTTCTATGTCATTTGCCATCTATGGAAGTTTCACTGAGTTTTGGAGAAAGGCTTGAATCATGGCCCAGAAAAAGTGGCTCAGAATTCAGGGTTGCTAGCATAGAACTGACCAAAAAATTCCACACTCGCATGGAGGTAGGCTTATGAGTGCAACTAATGGGCTATAGTCACTAGCATGCCTTGGCGAGGGAGCGAATGGGGTTTTAGGTCAGTGAAAAAGAGATTTATCTCAGGGGTTGAACTCCTGGATGGGTTGAGTTTCTTCTAGAGGTCCTCTGGCACCTGAGGGAAGTCAATAAGGTATCAAGATGTTGAATCCATTTACTTAAGGTTGTATAGGAGGTTGAGTCTTATCCTAATGACCCTCAACTCATTTTTACCTTGGGTAAACCAATGAAAGTGAGTAAATGTGGGAGGTGGTGGTTACACAATGTTAGTAATTTGATCGCTAGGAGCATAACAACTTCCTATAGACAATAAATTAACTTTTGATCCTTGTCTTCTTCTTCCCCTAGATTTGGATTTCATATTCAATAGCTTGTTTGGAGGATTATAAAACTATTTCAAAATACATCATAGAGCTAAGTACAAGGTGTTAGCACCTAAATCTGCCTTAGGCTGAAAGGAAGGAAAAATTCAGGGTAACCACAAACCACACTCAGTCTGGTAGCTAGCCCTACCAGAATAGGAGAGGGCTCTCTCCGTGTCATGCTCAGTGAATAAATAAACAATATGATCTAAGATGACTTACTATGAATATTGATTTTAGGCTAGGTAAATAAATATGGAAACAAGAGGCAATTTTTGATAAATGATTGAGTTTCAGGGATATATGGGACCAATGAACAGCATGAGCAGAGAATTTAACACAAAGGAAAAGATTACTTCGTGACGCAAGACAGGCGGAAAGTCTAGCAATTAAAGTTGAAATAATGCAAAATGGAAAGATTGTTTAGGAGGGTGAAAAGGGCATAAACACATGAATCCTTTTCAACAGAAGAAGAACACAGAACATGAAACTTTCCGAAAGGCAGAGTAATAAACATGAATTCTACCTTATCTTACTTAGAAACTTTCACTGGAAATGAATATGAATGAACTGTGAAACATAATGAAATACATATGAAACAGAAAGAGAATAAATTTGCTACACTCACACCACATGAATCTCATGAAACAGAGTCGTTGCCTTTCATTAATTCTCTATCAAAATATACAATGAGTAACTGAGTTTCTCTCCCATAGTCTCCCAAAAATTACAACCAACCCTTTGAAAATGGTTGTTCATACAATAAATAGACTTTTCCATTAGGAAATGGAACGACCCAAAGTTGGGGAGTTTTTCAAATCATTACAAACTGGAAATGGAAAGCCAACCATTAGTGACAGGTGCAGCGTTACAAAAATGACAAAACTATAGCGTAGATTGGTGGGTGACTGCTCGCCTTCCTTTTGCCACTTGGATAGAAGCCAACCTTTAGTGAAAATACTTTTTAAACTTTGCCTTAGGTTCCGAGAAAAATGTAGCGTAAATGAGCGGGCCCACTTGGAGAAAATCACGAATCGAAATTTCGCGGAGCGGAAGTGATTTTGGCCTTTGGGTCTCTATGCGTCGCGCCTAAAATTGTATGCGGCATGAAACTTTGGAGGTGATTTTGAGGTACTTTATGAAGTTCAAATTGTGCCCAAGTGTGCTTGTTAGAAAGCCCTATCTTTCTACTTTCCAACCCAAGTGGAATTTCTAAATTTGGAGTTCATTTTCCCTGTCAAAAATCAAATCTTCCAAGACTGGTCAAAATGTGCCAAATGAGGTTGCCTCAGGGCAGAGTGCTCTTGCAGTCAACTTTTGAAGGTGTTCCTCAACTCAAAATTGAGCTTAGGGTAGCTCATTGGAAATCTCCTTGTGTCTAGTGATAATTTTACTAATAAAGCAAGTCATTTGGCTAACCAAGCTAGGAGAAAACTTGACTTTCCCAAGGTCACTTTAGAGGTGCATCAATTCTCCCGAGGGAATTGTAGTTTTGAAATTTCTCTAAAACCATGACACCTGTGTAAAAATTGGAGGAGATTTTTCTTCCTTGGTATATTTTGGAGAAAGAACTCTCTCAATTTTCCAAAATTCATCTTTTCTTTCTCAGAAACATCATTTGAGTGAATTATTGAACCTTCCTTTGGCCTACAAGTATTATTGAAGCACTTTGAGAACAACACTTTGCAAACCCTAGACCTAATGACCAAGTTGACTCTTTGCTTATCAAGTGATAAAAAAAAAAGACTGTAAATGATTTCAATACTATCTTAATGAACTTTAATAAACAGAGCTGAGCCAACACGACATGGCATGAGGGATAAATGAGTGACCAGGTCCTTCTGTCAGATTATGGCATGCCCCTAGCGGAATGCAGCTGAGTGAATGGAGCGAGAATCCTACAAATGAAATGCAGAAAGAGTTTTGATCTTTGATGGAGGATTGACAAGACCGACTCTAACACAAGGCATCAAAATCATGAGTACAATTCGTTCACCAAGTGACATCAATCTTATAACTCAGTTTCAAGCATAACTGGATCAGAACATTAAAGGGAACGTTCACAGGGTAGGCTAACAAAGAAAAAGGCAAATCTTCAAGGGGCAATGGATGGAATGATTCTAACCAGGGTGAAAGGGTATTGAAGAATCCTTGGACCAGGATTAGAATCAGGAACAAGGGTGATCATCAACAAAGGGCAATTAAGAATCCTTTGCTACATAGACGAAAAAGGAAAACTTTGGAAGCTAAGGAGCAGCTAAGAATGCCTTAGCTAAGATATTTTAGCAGAAAACATTAAGAATGTAAATAGTCAAGACAGAGTGCATTTAAGCCAGTTCTGAAATATCATTCCTATTTTAACATTCATATTTCATAGAAAACATATTATTATTAAGAAACATAAGGAAAAACAATAATACACATGAGAGCAAGCCAATCTAGTTTTTTGATACAATAAGACTTTGATTTCAGAGAAAAGTCTACAGAAATGTCTTTGAATCCACCCTAAACACCTCAAAATATGAAGTATTTATACAAAAAATATTTACAAAATATCTCATAAAAATTTGTGATTTAATTTAGGAAATAAAAATATCTTCAAGCATGAAGATAGAGACAGATGGAAAACTGCATCATGTTGTCCCTCTTATTGTGGTAGTGTTGGTTGTTGCATTTGAATTTGTGCCCTTTAAGCTGGTCGATATTTGTATGCTAGAATCATCTTTATCTTTAATCTTTCACTAATACTCTTTGACCTGCTACTCTTTGACCTTGTTGATCTATCTTTCACCTAATTCATCTGGTTGCCTTTAGATTCGCTATGGTAACTTAGAGTAAATCTGTCATTTTTTCCCACCATTCATCCTCAGGTAACTTTGCTTTTATCATTCTTCTATATATTTCATCTGCTTCTGTGTACTTGGCAAAGTTGGGCTTGGTGACAAACAAATGTTTCACCTCATGCTCTAAAAAGAACAAGTTTTCAGAAATGTCATATAGTACTTTCCCTGTAGGCAAGGCTTTGATACCTAAAGTACTGGCTTGTTCCTTAGCCAACTTCCTTAATCTATCTATGTAGTCCAATTGGGTCATGAGTTTATCATGAATGACCATAGGAATGGGAAGGGCTTTATCCGTCAAAATTTGAAATTTGGCCATAAACCTTTCAATGGCTAGCTGCATGTTATGGCATTTTTCTTCTAAGTTAACCATCAGGTTTCTTTTCTGGAAAGAACCTTTTTGACTTACAGGATGGCTTCAGTCCTATCCTCTATACCTATCTCATTTATCTCATGTTTGTTCTTGCTATTTAGGAAGTGGATGAGTCTATTGGCATCCTCCAACATTTCACCCAACTCTTCCTTTAATTTTTGGATAACTCCAGTAGCTACCTTTACCAGTTTTGTTTGCTCAAATATGACTTGAATTGATGGCCAGATATCATTGAAAAAGTCAATGATATTGGCCTAGAGCATCTATTTGGTCTGTCTTAGTGGCTTTTACAGTGTTAAGTCTTTTTCTAAGACTTTGATCTTCTAACCCATCCTTAGGGCTTTCTGTGTTTCTTCTCTCTGCTGAATTTGGGCAAGCTTACAGTCAATTTCTAAGCTTTCCACTTTCTCCTTTAGCCTTTTGAGCTTTGTTGCATAGAAGGAAATTTCCTCCATGGCTTTTACTAATTGTGTTGTTTTCTCTATAGATGTACATACTTTTGTAGACTCAGTTGTTACTGGCAGTTTTGTGGCAGGTGGAGCTGTTGGTTCTAAAGATGCTGCCAATGTAGAAGGAACTGCAGTTGTTACTGTGCGAATGGCAATTTTAGAGTTGCTTCCAGGTCACTTTGCTTGGATTGAATTAAGATGTCCAACTCTTTCTCTATCTCTTTCATTTGGTCATTTAGCTTTAGGATGTAGGCCATAAGCTCTTCTTGTCCTTTTCATGTCTCCAGAACTTCTGTTGTTTGTGGGTGATGTAATGGTGGAATTTTGAGTTGCTTCTTCAAAGCAGTTATGTCATCATTCTTCTTCTTCATCAATTTTTTAGTGGCCTTTACATATTTGGTATCATGTCCCAACTCAATGATTAAGTCCTCTAAGGAGTTGATTCGGTGCCTTTGGCTTGTGAAGAGGCCTTCTCCAATTGGAACTAGGTTGATATGTTATTCAGGGAATTTTGCAATTGGTGGGTTGTGATGGCTTTCCCCATCAAGGTGGAGTAAATCATCTCCTCTATCTACTTGTGCAACTCGATTTGGTCAATAGGATGAATGTCCTTTTTCAGTACTTCAAAGTCTGTCTTCTTGAAGTCTGCGAATATTCTTGGTTGTTGAGTAGTGGGCTTCATAAATTTCATCTGCATTTTTTCTTCTTTCACATCATAGGTAGACATAAGCCTTATCTGATTAGTGGGTGCCATATTTAAGTACTGTGCATAGGTTTGGGCTTTTATCCTCTCATTTCTAGCTTTTATATCCTTGTACCTTTCTCTGATGTCTTGATCTATGTTAGCTAGCATCCTGAATGAGGAAACTTCAACACTCTGCTACCTTTCCAACATCTAAGTGTGTGATGTGGAAGGTTCTAGTGTGCCGCTAGAGGGAGTGGGATGCCCGCTTCCTTCTCTTTCTGTGCATTGGTCCCAATTGTTTCTTCTGTGAATTCCTGTTCAGAGACAACATTTATCTTGTGCCTTTTAACAAGGTTGGTTTTTGCATATGCCTGTGAGGTTGCTCTTCCTAAAGTTGTGGCCTCTTCCCTATTTCTTTTGATATTTTTCTCCTCATTTAGAGGAGTTTACAAGATTGGGGTAGTACTCATGATGGGCTCTCATATACCTATTTAAGTTAACTCCTCTAATAGGTATGGTTGTTGTAACTCTTCTTGCACCTGGGATTCTTCTTCTACATGTGATTCAGTTTGTCCTTGTGATTCTCTTTGTGCTTGTGATTCTTCTTGGGCTTGAGATTGTTGTTGGACCTAAGATCCTCCTAGCACCTACAACAAATAACACTCATCAAGCTATTTCTCTATATCAATTAGATTATTTTCAACAACAACTTCAATGCTATCTCTATCCACTAAAGTATTCTCCACCCATTCCAATTGATTTGCATATTTTTCTATTTCGGGGATTCGGTGGTGAATGTAGGGAGCCATCTTGTTTTTATGTCTTCTATTGTAGATGAATTCCGAGGCATCATATCTCCACATGAAGATATATTTTAGTTTAAGTCTTTGAAGGATTTACTTTGCTCCTTTTCCAGCTTCTCGGCCATTACACACAAAGGGGACTAGTTGATCTTTGATTCTGAGCTGAGCCTTATTTTTGGCTTTAGCAAAATGCACCTCATCTGAATTGATTATCTGCCTGTAGCACTCCAGAGAAAGTAACCTCATTGTGAGGTATCTAGGTAGTTTATATGGGGCCAAATCATAGCCATAGATCCAAATTTCAGTGTGATTTTGGTACAAGTACCAATCTCCCACTTTGTGTTGTCTTGGAAGCTGCAGAATTCTCCTGATCTTTGAATTGATTCTTGGAGGAGGGCTGCCTATCAGCATTGTCACTACAGGATGTACAAAAAGATCTATGAAGTCTATGTAGGGATATGGGGAGTCATAGTTATGGATTAAATGAGTCCAAAAAATCACTGATCTAGGATGACCTTTAGTATCAAGATTTTGAAGAGTGAAGGGAAACTTGTCAGCTTAGTAATATAGGAAAACGTGGTACAAACCTAAGGAATAATTGAATATTCTCTCATTACTCATCCTAAGAAATTGGTCATGCATCCTATCAGCTATGAGCTTCGCATAATCATACATGATAGTAAGAGGTTGTCCTAGAGTAAAAATGGACATGAAGGCTACGATGATTTCATCTATATACTGACTGGTGGCATAGCCTAAGATACTAGATATCATTGCTACAATGTCCTAGCCAAATTTGGAAAAATTGGTATATACATATTGGGGAGGATATTTTGGAATATGTTTCACTTCTACAATAAATTTTGGAACATTTCAGCAAGCTTTGCAATGGTTAGCTAGGGGAATTGGTCCAATAGGTCTCCAATAGAAATTCGGGTTAGGTTTTTCCCTAGCTGTAATTGCAACATTTCATTGATAGACTCAGTAGTGATGGTGAAAAGTATGGTTTGGCTAGGGGACTTTACTACTCTTTGACTGGGGATGTAGTTTGCATGGCTATAGTCGACAATTTCTAGAAATATGTACACCTCAGGGAATTGATACTTGGGCAAATTAGACTCCCAAAGACCTATTTTATCACCATGGTTTAGGTATTGGTCTCTGTATTGGAAGTATAATTTGAGAGGGGATTGACGGACAGAGTTGTCCTTGATTTAGAAATCTTTATCAACAAGGGGAAGGTGGTCCAGGTCTAGGTGAGGAGTAGAAATGGGTCTGACATCCATGGCAATTGTGGTTACCATTCTCAGTTCTTATGGATTTGAGAATGGGGGAGGTAAATTATTAGTCTTCTTGGGAAAAGGTGGCTCAATTCTAAGTGGGTTTTAAGTTATCAAGGTTTCTCTTTAATTTCAATTAAGAAAACTTAGTGATTGGTTCGGAAATTGACAAGGTTTTCAATGGATTTTGGCTTAAATACCTAGAATTTGAAGAAAATTGGGTTTGAACCAAGTAACTAGAAATTGTGAATGGTTGAAAAGCTTCAATTAGGCTAGAAGGACATCTAGGAGATTTTTGGCATCTTCAAAATGTGATTGTACGTGGGTTGACAACTTTCAACGTTCATAGGTGCGTGCATGGAAGTTTACAGTTAAAAACACAATAAAAAAATAATTTGGGGCTTTTTTGGCTTTATGCTCGAAAGTCAATTTGGTGGGTATGGGTGTATAGTGATCAATTGTCACATAGTGGGGTGAAAGTGGTTGTTTTGGCATGTAGCGGGCTGGCGGTAATTGGTTTGCTTTGAATAGCTTTTGAATGTTGGGTGGTATTGGGGGGAGGCCGCTCGATTCCGTTCATTGAGTGCCACATTGCATCAGGTGCCCAGCAGGAAACAACCCTTTTTGGGTGGGTAACGTACGGATTTCGGGCCTTCCGAAATCAACAGGAGTTGTCAGATGGGGAGGGGAGAGATCGTATGGTGGTCGGGCAATGGAGTTGCGTGGAAAGTAATGGGGGGGCCCGACGGGTGTTTAACCGTGGCAGTTTAGGTTTAATGCAAGATTAAGGCAGGGGTTAAGGAATCGGGTGGGATTTAATTAGGTTTTTTAACTAACTTAATCAAGGATCAATTAGTTAGTGGGTCCGGGGTAGAAAACCTTAGTTTACATAATTAAACTAGGAATGGATTAATTAATATTACGGGAGTTACTATATATACACGAAACATGTTTTTATTAGGGATTTAATAAATAAATTAGTATTTGAGTTAAATAAGTGGAAAATTGGAACAATATCCCAAATATATGATTTCTTATGTTTTAGTGCTTTCCGATAATCACATAAAGACTTAGGATATATTGCTTTTATGGGTTTTTGATATGAAAATGATTTATGTGGGGAAAGAAATACTTTTCCTAGGTAAAAGTGATTTAACCTTAGGGAAAGGGTATTATTAGGAAAAATGAATGATCTGAAGGGGGGAATGAATGTTTATGAGGAGGTTTTAGTAATTATTGCCTATAAGTCATTGAGTTGAGGGTCTGGTCCTTCCAAAAGTTAGAGAAATTCTCTAAGCCTCTTTGACTTAGGGTTTTTAAGTATTTTGATCTTTATTGTGGGAAATTAGTTAAGTAAAAGGTGAAATGAATGAGGGAAATTAATTAATTGACTTTGATATCCATCTGCATGCTTGAGTGCATAGTCACATTTGCAATACATGTTGAGAGATGATAAATGTGCTTTTACCTAGTCAATCATCAAAATTTTGCAACCTTTCTTCTACTTACCCATCTACTCATCCTACCATTTTTACTTCTCTTTATCAGGGTGCATTTGAGCTAGCAAACGCTTATCAAACATTTTAATTTCTCTTTACAATACTAAACTAGCTATGTCTAACCTTACTGCATCCAAGGGATTAGATTAAATAGATGAGCTCCTTTTATTTACTGTACTTATCTAATTATCTACCAAGATTAAACAATTTGGTTAGATATTATTCTCTATCTATAGAGATGAAATTGTAAACATGAAATAGCCAATTTTAAACATTTTGATTATCATGGATTGTGGTAATGATTACAAGCTGCACACAATCATTTATTATACATAAAAGTAAATAATAGTGGCATTTTGACTTGCACACTTTCATGGCCTTTTCTTTCCTTGGGGTTCATATTTTTCATTTTTTTGACCTTTTTATTCTTTTGGTCCTTTGATTATTCTTTTAGGACATACCCTCTTTACATTTTTTAATTTTTTGAATATAGAAAATATTTGCAGAAAGTAAAGTTATGTACATATTACGGTTTAATCTCAGCCATTCAAAAATTATGACTCCTATTGGTATAGGAACCTAACAGTGGCTCCACTTGGGGATGGTGTTTCCTGGTGAAATGTTAAGAACTTAATAAACCAATGGCCTTCTGAATTATTTTGATATCACTCTGCAACTTCCCTTTTGAAATTTATGCATTATTGTTATTTATGATAGCAAAAATTTTGAGGCTTAAGGCCTTCAGTTTGGGCTCCAGCTTCAAAAAATCACCATCCAATCCACTCTAGACTTATGAAAGTAAAATATGTACAAATGATTAGTGAAATCAATCACTAGGCTCAAAATAGTTTTTGAGCATTCGACCATTAACTGGTCCTCCTTTTGCTTTTGTGCCATCCATTTCTCTGAGGAGGAAAGCATTATTACCTCTGAAAGCATAAATGATATATGGGCCTTTCTGTAGGAAATCAAATTTCCCATGTTTACCTTTATCCTCTCTTCTTGAACCCCATTTCAAAACTTTGTCTGCTAGGTAGAAATATTCTACCTTAGTCCTTTTATCAAAAGCCTTGCTGATTCTTTCCTACATAACTTGAGCACTGATGTACACTTCTTTCCTAGTTTGCTGCAAATGGATTGTTTGGTTGATTCTTCTTTGGATGTCATTTGGTTCAACCGACAAATCTTGGAGTAGCTTCATTTCTGGGGTTCCCAAGGAATATGGGAAAAAAGCCTCCAATCCATAAACTAATTGATAAGGACTAGTACCAATGGATTTCTTTGTGGTTAGCCTATCTTCCCATAAGGCATTTACTAGCTTTTTGTTCCATGCCTTCTTATTATTGTCCAACAATTTTTTGATGATATTCACTAAACTCTTGTTTGAGGACTCTGCAAGTCCATTTTCTTGAGGGTAATAAGCTGTGGAGTGACCTAGGGTTATATGATACCTAATACAGAAATCAATCAATCTTTTAGATTTCAAAGTTGCTCCATTATCAGTGATGATCTTGGTTGGGCACCCAAATCTACATAGGATATTAGACTCAAGGAAGGCTATTATAATAGTATTAGTGGCTTGCCTTGATGGTATGGCTTCTATCGATTTGGTAAACTAATCTATAGCAGTGAGGATCCATTTGTGTTGGGCGGAGGAAGGTGGATGAATTTCACCAATGAAGTCAAGACCCCATTGTTGAAAAGGTTCTTTAGGAGAGATTGGTTTCAAGGGAAAGAGTAAAATCTTTTTCTTTCCTTCAAAAATCTGACATTTATGACAGGAGGTTACAAATTTCTTTACATCAAAAAACAAAGTAGGCCAATAGAAAATGGCTCTAAGAATATTGTCAGCTGTGATTTTCCAATAAAGATGTCCTCCATGGTCACCTGCATGAAACTCTCATAATACCTTGTAAGATTCTTATTTTAATAAACAGTTGAGAAGGATACCTTCATGATTCCTCCAAAACAAAGCATTGTCAATTATGCAAAATTTTAAATATTTCATTTTTAAAAATCAGCTTTTGGTCCTTGATAATTCAGCGGGAGCTTGTAGATTTTGTAAAACATATATGATGTCAGCATACCATGGTGATTCAATAAAGGCCTGCCTAATTGGTGGAGTCGCCATCTCCTCTCCATTATCCATTTCTGCAATGAAATTTATATCTAAGGCCTGACAGTTCGATTCAGCCATGAGCTTGGCTAAACCTTAGCCATTGATTAGTTTTGTTGGTTTGATTTCCAAGTCATATTCTAATATAGTAGTAATCCATTTCCCTCTCTTTCCATCTGGACCATCCTGAGTTAGGATATCCTTGACTACTACATTGGGGACATAGGCTATTACATTAGAATATAGAATGTAAACTCTAACATCACCAGCTAGAGTCTGAGCAAAAAGTCTCATTTGAGCATCTCCAATATCAATTTCATGTAATTCAAAGTAATCTGTCAATCTGTTTACATGTTGTTGTGTTGTATAAGGTCCTATGCCATCATATTGGACAATTATCTTCTGATAGTCTTGTGGCATGGTGCCCAGTGGAACAGGTAACACAAGAGGGGCATATTTATTTGCCATGGCTCTGAGTTGGGCAGGGCTAAGAAGTGGAGTTGGGGTACCAGGAGATGATACAGTAGTTGATGGAGAACTAGGAACAATAGGTATTTGATGGGTAATGATAGGTTGGTAGGAAAGTGAAGGTATAAATGGAGGTGAGGAATGAATTTCGGAGGTGGAGGGGAATAATGGTGAACTAAAGGGAGTTGAAATTGTTTCAAAAAGCTCAGGGATATTAATAGTAGTAAGGGATGACTGAGGGGAATTTAAAATATACTCATCAATTGACTAGTTTTCCTTTTGGACTTCAAGATCTGCAATAAACTCTGGATCTAGAACTATGTCATCAAGTGCACTATCAGACCTGGGTCTAAATAGGGAAAGGTCAATGACTCATCAAAAGGGAGGTTTTCGAAAAACAACCACTCATCAGGACAACAATCTACTTTGATCGAAGGTGTTGGACTTAGTGAACTTTCTTGTCTTCTGGATCTTCTTGAAATTAGGTTAGGATTATCCACTACTGGGGCAGCGTTTGGATTAGGATTGGCCCTAGTATAGTGAGCTCCTCTTAAAGCCAAATTTCAAGCTTTTTCTAATTATTTTCTTTTTGTAAAATTTTGTAAACAACTTGTAATAACCCTTCAAGAGGCTTCAAATAAAGATTTGAAATTTTCTCAAAGGTTTATTAAGGCTGAGGATTTGAGTCCCTAGTATGGTCGCCACTATGTTATCACTTGGAATTTTTCCCTAGAAGTTATCAAAAGAAGGAATAATCTGAGGTAACCACAAAACAATCTTCAGACTCAGGTTCTAGCCAACCTAAGTCTAGAGATGGCTCTCTCTTTATAATTTAACTCTCTTTGGGTGAGGATTTTAGGCTAGTTCTTAGTGTTCACAAGGTTTTGATTTTGGTTCAGTGGTGGAATTCTAGGAACAGATGGATAGAGCTAGCTTCTTCAAACCAATGGGCTATGGAGTCAATAAAAGGATAGCATAAATAGATCAGATCATTAAAGGGAATGTTCATAGGGCAGGATAACAAAGAAAAAGGCAAATATTCAAGGGTTGATAGATGGAATGATTCTAACGAGGGTGAAAGGGCACTGAAGAATCCTTGGACCAGGATTAGAATGAGGAATAGAGGGTGATTATCAAAAAAGGGAAATTAAGAATCCTTTGCTACATAGACCAAAAAGGAAAACTATGGAAGCTAAGGAGCGGCTAAGAATTACCTAGCTAATAGTTTAGTAGAAAACATTAAGAATATAAATAGTCAAGACAGAGTGCATTTAAGCCAATTTTGAAATATCATTCCTAGTTTAACATTTAGATTTCATAGAACACAAATGACTATGAAGAAACATAAGGAAAAACAATACTACACATGAGAGAATACTTATTTGATTTTCGCTTTACACAAGAATCCTGAAAAAATATTTGAGCTTTATTCCATGATCGAGCAAGCCAATCTAGTTTTTTGATACAATAAGACTTTGATTTGAGAGAAAAGTCTACAGAAATGTCTTTGAATCCACCCTAAATACTTCAAGATATGAAATATTTATACAAAAAATATTTACAAAATATCTCATAACAATTTGAGATTTAATTTAGGAAATAAAAATATCTTCAAGCATGAAGACAGAGACAGATGGAACACTACATCATGATGTTCCTCTTATTGTGGTAGCACTGGCTATTGCATTTGAATTTGAGTGCTTTAAGATGGTTGATATTTGTATGATGGAATCATCTTTATCTTTAATACTTCACTGATACTCTTTGACCCTGTTAATCTATCTTTTATCTGATTCATCTGGCTGCCTTCATATTTACTGTGGTAACTTATAGTAAATCTGTCATTTTTTCCCACCATTCATCCTCAAGTAACTTTGATTTTATGATTCTTCTATATATTTTGTCTGCTTCTGTGCCCTTAGCAAAATTGGGCTTGGTGACAAACAAATGTTTCACCTCATGCTCTAAAAAGAACAAGTTTTCAAAAATGTCATATAGTATTTTCCCTATAGGCAAGGCTTTGATACTTGAAGTACTGGCTTGTTCCTTAGCCAACTTCCTTAATCTGTCTATGTACTCCAATTGGGTCATGAGTTTATCATGAATGACCATAGGACTGGAAAGGCCTTTATCCCTCAAAATTTGAAATTTGGCCATAAACCTGTCAATGGCCACCTACATGTTATGGCATTTTTCTTCTAAGTTAACCACGATATTTCTTTTGGAAAGAACCTTTTTGACTTCCAGGATGGCTTCAGTCATATCCTCTATACCTAGATCATTTAGCTCATGTATGTTCTTACTATTTAGGAAGTGGATGAGTTGATTGGCATCCTCTGCATTTCACCCCACTCTTCCTTTACTTTTTGGATAGCTCCAGTAGCTACCTTTACCAGTTTTATTTGCTCAAATATAACTTGAGTTGATGGCCAGATATCATTAACAGAGTCAATGATCTTGGCCCAAAGCATCTCTTTGGTTTGTCCTAGTGGCTTTTGTAGTGTTAAGTATTTTTCTAGGACTTTTATCTTCTCATCCATCCTAAGGGCTTGGGCTTCCTATGTTTCTTCTCTCTGCTGAATTTTGGCAAGCTTACAATCAGTTTCTAAGCTTGCCACTTTCTCCTTTAGCCTTTTGAGCTCTGTTGCTTAGACGGAAATTTCCTCCATGTCTTTTACTAACTATGTTTTTTTCTTTGAATATGTACTTGCTACTGTAGACTCAGTTTTGACTAGCAGTGATATGGCAGGTGGACCTCTTGGTGCCAAAGATGCTACCAATGTAGAAGGAACTACAATTGTTACTATGGGAATGGCAGTTGTAGAAGTTGTTGCCAAGTCACTTTTCTTGGACTGAATTAAGATGTCCAACACTTTCTCTGTCTCTTTCAGTTGGTCATTTAGCTTCAGGACCAAGTCCATAAGCTCTTCTTGTACTTCTTGTGTCTCCAAGACTTCTGCTCTTTGTGGATGATGTAATGGTGGAATTTTTAGTTGCTTCTTCAAAGTAGCTATGTCATCATTCTTCTTCTTTATCAATTTTTTAGTGGCCTTTAGATCTTTGGGGTCATGTCCCAACTCAATGATTAATTTCTCTAAGGACTTGATTCCGGTGTCTTTGGCCTATGAAGAGGCCTTCTCCAATTGGAACTAAGATGATATGTTATTAAAGGAATTTTGCAATTGGTGGGCTCCGATGGATTTCCCCGTCAAGGTGGAGTAAATCATCTCCCTTGTCTACTTGTGTAGCTCAATTTGGTCAATAGGATGAATGTCCTTTTCCAGTACTTTGAAGTCTATCTTCTTGAAGTTTGGTGTTGTTCTTGGTTGCTAAATAGTGGGCTTCATAAATGTCATCAGCATTTTTCCTTCTTTCACATCATAGGATGACATAAGCCTTGTCTGATTGGTGGGTGCCATCTTTAAGTACTATGCATAGGTTTGGGCTTTTAGCCTCTCATTTCTGGCTCTAATATCATTGTACCTTTCTCTATTGTCTTGGTCTCTATCAGCTAGCATCCTAAATGAGGACACTTCAACACTCTGCTACCTTTCCAACATCTGAGTGTGTGATTTGGAAGGCTCTAGTGTGCCCCTAGAGGGAGTAGCATGCATGCTTCCTTGTCTTTCTGTGTTGGTGGCCCCAACTATTTCTTTTGTGAATTCTTATTCAAAGATAGAATTTATCCTTTGCCTTTTAACCAAGTTGGTTTTTTCTTATGCCTGTGAGGTTGCTCTACTTGAAATTGTGGCCTCTTCCCTATTTATCTTCGGGTTTTTCTCCTCATTTAGAGGAGTTTGCAAGACTAGGGGAGTACTCATGATGGGCTCTGGTATACCTATTTGAGTTAACTCCTCTGATAAGGCTGGTTGTTCTGACTCTTCTTGCACCTGGGATTCTTCTTCTACATGTGTTTCATTGTGTGCTTGTGATTCTCCTTGGGCCTATGATTCTCCTTGTGCCTATGATTCTTCTTGGGCTTGAGATTCTCCTTAGACCTGAGATCCTCCTCGCACCTGAAAGAAAGAACCCTCTTGAAGTTGTTCCTCTAGATCAATCAGAGTATTTTCAACAGCAACTTCAGTGCTATCTCTATCCACTAAAGTATTCTCCACCCATTCCAATTAATTTGCATATTTTTCTATTTCGGGGATTCGGTGATGAATGTAGGGAGCCATCTTGTTTTTCTATCATCTGTTGTATATGAAGTTCAAGGGACCATATCTCCACATGAAGCTCTATTTTAGTTTAACTCTCTAAAGGATTTACTCTATTCTTTTCCAACTTCTCGGCTATTACACACAAAGGGGCCTAGTTGATCTTTGATTCTAAGCTGAGCCTTCTTTTTGGCTTTAACAAAATGCACCTCATTTGAATTGATTATCTGCCTGTAGTACTCCAGAGAAGATAAACTCATTGGGAGGTATATGGTAGCTTATATGGGACCAACTCACAGCGATAGATCCTAATATTAGTGTGATTTTGGTACAAGTACCAATCTCTCACTTTTAGTTGTTTTGAAAGCTGCAGAATCCTCCTGATATCTGAACTAATTCTTGGAGTACTGCCTATCAGCATTGTCACTATAGGATGTACAAAAAAATCTATGAATTCTGTATAGGGATATGGGGAGTCATACTTATGGAGCAAAGGAGTCCAGAAAATCAATTACCTAGGATGACTTTTAGTATCAAGCTTTTGGAGAGTGAAGGGGAACTTGTCAGCTCGGTAATATAGGAAAAGCTGGTACAAAACTGAGGAATACTTGAATACTCTCTCATTACTCATCATAAGAAATTGGTCATGCATCCTATCAGCTATGAACTTGGAATAATCATACATGACAGTGGGAGGTTGTCCTGGAGTAAGAATGGACATGAAGGCTAAGATGATTTCATCTATATACTCACTGGTGGTATAGCGTAGGATACTAGATATCATTGTTACAATGTCCTAGCCAAATTTGGAAAAAATGGTATATACATATGGTGGAGGATCTTTTGGAATATGTTTCACTTCTACAATAAAGTTTGGAACATTTCAACAAGCTTTACAGTGGTTAGCTTGGGGAATCGGTCCAATAGGTCTCTAATAGAAATTGGGGTTAGGTTTTGCCCTAGTTGTAGTTGCATCATTTCATTTATTGACTCGGTAGTGATGGTGAAAAATATGGTTTGATCGAGGGACATCACTACTCTTTGACTGGGGATGTAGTTTGCATGGAAATAATGGACAATTTCTAGAAAGATATGCACCTCAGGGAATTGATACTTGGGGAAATTAGACTCCCAAAGACCTATTTTATTAGCATGGTTTAGGTATTGGTCTCTCTATCTATAGTATAATTTGAGAGGGGATTGATGGATAGAGGTGTGCTTGATTTGGAAATCTTTATCAGCAAGGGGAAGGTGGTCTAGGTCCAGGTGAGGAGTAGAAATGGGTCTGACATCCATGGAAATCGGGGCTGGCATTCTCAGTTCTTGTGGATTTGAAAATGGGGGAGGTAAGTTGTCAGTCTTTTAGGCAAAGGTGGTTCAATTCTAGGTGTTTTTTAATTTATCATAGATTGTCTTTAATTTTAATTAAGAAAACTTAGTGATTGGTTCGGAAATTGACAGGGTTTCCAATGGATTCTGGCTTAAATACCTGGAATTTGAAGAAAATTGGGTCTGAACCAGATAACTAGCAATTATGAATGGTTGAAAAGCTTCAATCAAGCTGGAAGGCAATCTGGGAGCTTTATGGTGACTTCAGAGTGCAATTGTACATGGGTTGACAGCTTTCAATGTTCATAGGCATGTGCATGGAAGTTTATAGTTAAAAAAATGATAAAAACAATAATTTGGGGCTTTTTTGGCTTTATGCACGAAAGTGAATTTGGCGGGTATAGATGTACAGTGGTCTTTTGTTGTGTAGTGGGGTGAACAAAGCTTTTTTTGGCGTGTAGCAGGCTGGCAGTAAGTGGTTTGCTTTGCACAACATTTGATCGCTGGGCGATATTGTGGGGAGGCTGCCCAATTCCATTCATCGAGCACCATGTTGTCTCGAGGGCCCAGTGGAAAATAACCCTTTTCAAGTGAGTAACGTTTGGATTTTGGGGCCTTTCGAAATCAACACGGGCTGTCAAGTGGGGAGGGGAGAGATCATGTGGTGGTCGGGCGATGGAGTTGCGCAAAAGGTAAGGGGGAGGCCCGGCAGGTGTTTGAGCATGGCGATTTAGGTTTAATGCGAGATTAAGGTGGGTGTTAAGGCATCGGGCAGGATTTAATTAGGTTGTTAAAATAGCTTAATCGAGGATCGATTAGTTAGTGGGTCTGCGGTAGAAAACCTTAGTTTATAATAAAACTGGGAAGGGATTAATTAATATTACGAGAGTTAGTATATATATGAGAAATGTATTTTTATTAGGGATTTAATAAATAAATTAGTATTTTAGTTAAATAACTGGAAAAGTGGCACAATATCCCAAATATATGATTTCTTATGTTTTAATTCTTTTCAATAATCACATAAAGACTTAGGATATAGTGTTTTTATGGGTTTTTGATATGAAAATGATTTATGTGGGGGAACAAATACTTTTCCTAGGTAAAAGTGATTTAACCTTAGGAAAAGGGTATTATTAGGAAAAATGAATGAACTGAAGGAGGGAATGAATGTTTATGAGGGGGTTTTAGTACTTATTGCCTATAAGTCATTGAGCCGAGGGTGTGATCCCTCCAAATGTCAAAGAAATGCTCTGAGCCTCTTTGACTTAGGGTTTTTAAGTATTTTGATATTTATTGTGGGAAATTAGTTAAGTAAAATGTGAAATGAATGAGGGAAATTAATTAATTGACTTTGAGATCCATCTGCATGCTTGAGTGCACATTCACATTTAAAATACATGTTGAGAGATGATAAATGTGTCTTTTCCTAGTCAATCATCAAAATTATGCAACCTTTCTTCTACTTACCCATCTACTCATCCTACCATTTTTACTTTTCTTTATTAGGGTGCATTTGAGCTAGAAAACCCTTATCAAACATTTTTCTTTCTGTTTACAATAATAAGCTAACTAAGTCTAACCTTATTACATCTAAGGGCTCAAACTAAATAGATGAGCTCCTTTTATTTACTCTACTTATCTAATTATCTGCCAATATTAAACAGTTTGGTCAGATATTATTCTCTATGTATAGACATGAAAATGAAAACATGAAATAGTCAAGTTTAAACATTTTTACTATCATGGATTGTGGCAAGGATTACAATCTACACACAATCATTTATTATATATAAAAGTAAATAGTAGTGGTATTTTGACTTGCACACTTTCATGGTCTTTTATTTTTTAATTTTTTGAATATGGAAAACATTTTCAGAAAGCAAAGGTATGTACATGTTACATGGTTAATCTCATTCATTCAAAAATTATGATTCCTATTGGTTAGGAACCTAACAGTTTACAACGCTAGAAATTTAACAAGAAGCTCTTCAATCTGAGCCTAGTTTCACTGTAGTCCAACGAATTTTATTTTTGATCCTTTCCTAAGCCCTCTTTAATCATTGAGTGTTTATGGAGCCATCTAGATCATTTGTCACTGAGTCTCCATCCTTCATCCTCAATTTATACAACTCTTTCCCCAAGAATCAGTTGTTCTCTAGAGACTTGGATTGGAACAAATTCTCTAAATTTTTCCACAAATCCTTCATCGTAGCTTCCCATGATACATTCAAGAATACTGAATATAAGAGACACAAGCATGTTGTTCTCTTCACCTTCCAACCTAAATTTTCCTAGTCTTTTGTTGAAATTCTCGTTGGCATCATACCTAGATCTACAAAAATCCACTGATCTCTATAAACCAACAAATAATCCATCTTGAGCTTCCACAACTCAAAACTTTTTCCATTTATTTTTTTATATCTCTATCTTTCCACTATTCACTATCTCCTTTTACCAAAAGAGTAAATCCCATAGACCTCCCACTATAACAAGGTCTACCATAGGTTGATAAAAATTTCTCAGTAGAAAAGGCATCCCCTTGAAGCCAAAATAGATTTGATATAAAATGTAGGTTTTAACCTTGTACAAAAATTACCTGCCAATAAATTCTTAAAAGAAAAAAAATATATAATGTGAGAACCATAAAACAAATATACACAGATATTTTCCCCTGGATCCCAAAACCAGGAATACCAAATTTGGTTTTTCAATTTGTTCCTTCAATGTTAATATATATATATATATATATATATATATATATGTATGTATGTATGTATGTATGTATGTATGTATGTATGTATATGTTGAAGCATTCATAAACCCCAATCCGCTAACCCTGTATAAGTACATAACCGTAGTTCCCTTGACCGGATCTACAAAATACCATGGGGAGAAAACCATTGTGCCAAAAACCATGTGAAAACTCCATGCACAAATGCATGGGTAGGTATTTCCACCATATTTGGGTGCACCCCCAATTCTTGGGTTTCCAAAACTATTATTGGGTCCACATAAAAAAAATAAAATAAAAAATCATGGAGCACTATCTCGGACCCTATCTATCACATCAAGCTAGTCGTGGAAATAATATAACACACACCCAACATTCTCCCACTTGTTTTCTTCTTTCCACATAGGGTGTCACTTGATAGCTTAGTCATTGGTCCAATATTGCAACGTCCATTGTTTCTCTACACCAAGAATAATTCTCAGTGCTCACAAACTTCATCAATGCATCTAAAACATTCTTCCAAGTGTACATCTTTACTAGCAACACCTTTTTTTCCTCAATCATATCCCTAGAAAATTGATACTGAAGATCAATGTGCTTTGTCTTTGAATGATAAGAAGGGTTCTTTGACAAGAAAATTGTACTTTGGCTGACAAAATATATCCTTATAGCTCTCTATACCAACCCCATACTTGAATACAATCTTTGAAACCAAATTTCTTCCTTGCTTGCATGAGAGGGTACCATGTATTCAACCTTTGTAGTTTAAAGTGCCACTAAATATTCTCTCTTTCTCATCCAACTGATTGCTCTTCCAAATAGGTTAAACACATATCCACTTGTAGATTTTCTTTGATCCATATCTCTCACCCAATCTTCATCAACAAAGTGATGAATGTCTAAAACTTTGTCCAGTCTTGGTCTTCATTGATAGAAAATACCATAATCACTAGTGCCACACAAATACCTTAGAACATGCTTTATTGTTGTCCAATTATCTTTCCCTAGTTTTGATATAAACCTGCTCAATACTTCCACTACAAGTGCAATGCCTAGTTTAGTATATACCATTTCATATATCAGGCTACCATCTGCACTCACATATGGAATATGGTACATGTCCTCTTCCTCTTCTTATGTATTTGGACATTTTTTAGTGGATAACTTTACACATACAAGAATAGGAACCTTCACCGATTTACTATTCTGCATATTAAACCTCTGCAATATTGTTGCAACATACTTCCTCTCGTTTAACTAGATATTCCTCTTTGCTCGATCTCGTTTAATTTCCATGCCCAAAATATAGTTAACAACACCAATATCCTTCATGTCTAATTTGGAGGAAAATTAGATCTTCAAATCCTAGATTCTTTGTCATTTACAATCAACAACATATCATCCACATACAAGACCAAATAAATAGCATTGCCACCAATTAATTTAAAATACACACAGTGATCCACTTTTCTCCTAATGAAGGCAAGTCCCCATATTTATGTATCAATTATTTTATACCACATCCTTGGTGATTGTTTTAACCCATACAAAGACTTTTTTAACCTGCATACTAGTTTTTTCTTACCCTTTATTGCAAAGCCTTATGGTTTCTTCATGTAGATCTCTTCTTCTAGATCCTCATGAAGAAATTTTGTCTTCATATGAATCTATTATACCTAAAAATCAAAAGCAACAACAATAGAAAAAAGTAATATAACAGAAGCTAACCTGGTAATAGGAGAAAAATAATTTCCAAAATCAATTCCCGACACCTAGGAATAACCTTTTGCTACCAAGTGAGCATTGTATTCCCCACCTTGCCTTCTGCTTTCATCTTCTTCTTAAACACCCATTTTCTACCAATGGGTTTCCTTCCACGCAGCAACTCCACCACATCCCATGCCTCATTTTTGTCCAAATATGTTCTTTCATCAACCATGGCCTCTTTCTAGATTTTTCCATCCTATGAATCCACTGCCTCCGTAAAAAATCCTCGATCATCATCAGTAATTGATAAAGAAATGTTTGAACAAAAAATAGATGGACTATAACTCTCTGGGTTCCTTCTCTCTCAAACTAATCTTGTCAAAACTGGAGTCTCTGGCTCTTCCCCTTTTGATTCCTATTGTGTTGTAGAGTCTGATTCTTCCTCCTATAGTTCAAACTATATTTTTTCAAGTTACTTTGGTAATACTTTATGTTGAATAACATCCTTCACCTCTCTAAACATCACATCTCAATTGTACACAACTTTCTTTGTCTTTGGCTTCCAAATCTTATAACCTTTTAAACCATCCTTATACCCAATAAATATGCACCTTTCATGTTTACTATCCAAATTGGCTCTTTTCTCATTTGGAATATGTACATATGTGTCATGGCTGAATACCCTAAGATGTGAGAGACATGGTTTCTTCACAATCAATGCATCATGTGGAGTCTTACTCTCCAACATTGATGAAGGTGATATGTTAAAGAGGTAATATGCAATATCCACTACCTTTGCCCATAATTATTGTCCTAACCCAACACCACTTCTTGCCTTTTCCATCAACCTCTTATTCATTCTTTCTACAACTCTATTTTTTTGAGTTATGTATGGATTAATACTCTATCATGTTATACCACACTTCTTACAGAACTCTTCAAATTCTTTCTTGCAGAACTCTCCACCATTATTTTTCCTTAATACCTTGATCTTCTTCTTTGTTTGATTTTCCACCAGAGCCTTAAATTCCTTAAACTTTTCAAAGGCTTCATATTTATTGTTGAGGAAATATATCCATTTATTCCTCCAGAAGTCATCTATAAATGATACATAATACATAGATTTATCGAGAGATGGAACTGGAATAGGTACAAACACATCAATGTGCATAAGCTCTACTATCCCTTTCACCCTCTTGGTACCTTAGGAGAAACTCACCTGATTTTGCTTCCCATATACACAATGTTCATAGAAATCAAAATCCAGAGAGAAATTATACATACCTTCTACCATACCATTACCATGCAGTATTCAAAGGTCCTTCTCTCGAGTATGTCTAAGCCTTTGATGCCATAACATGGTATTTTCTCCATAGACCACCAGATTTTCTACTCCACCTTCAAGAACCACAAAAATGTTGCACCCATCAATATTAGTTCTACCCATAATCTTGTACAAAGTTCCAATCTGATCTCCCCACACCAACACCAGTTCTCCCGAAACCATCTTGTAGGTATCTTTCTCGAACACCATTTTTACACCTACATTATCCATATTGCTTACAAAAATGAGATTTGTGTCCAATGAAGGAATATTAAGATTACCATGAAGTGTTCTAATCCTTCCACCTTGCAACCTCACCTTGAATTTTCCATGTTCAATGTTTTTGGCCTTCCTTTCATCCCCTAAGAAGATTTTACCCCCATCATATTTCTCATAATAACAAAACCACTTGTTATGGGGAGTGAAGTGAAAAGATGCACTTGAGTCAATGAACCATGCCTCATGATCTACATGTGTACATGAAGGAGAAGTCAAGTACACATCCCCACCTTCATCAAAGGTGGTTTTTACCTTTGCAGAAGGAACACCCTCAAATCTCTTTCTTGTCTTAGGAGATTTAGATCTACAATCCTCTTTTAGTGCCTTCCCTTTCTACATTTCCAACACACTTTTACATATTTTCTTAGATATTTAGATATCCCTCTATATTTAGATCTCCCACTTGAGGACTTATTTTTGTTTCTATTCTAGGAATGTCTTCATATAGACAAGGCATCTCCATTCTAGATCTCCATATTTTTCCATCTCATCTCCTTGGATAACAAGGATGGGACTATCTCATCAAACTTCAAAGTTGTCATATTTCTACCTATTGCAACAACCAAACTATCCCACGAATATGGTAGAGAAAAAAACAAACTAATGCACTTATCTCCTTCTAAAATTTTTATATCAATGGATAACAACTAACCTACAACAATATTAAAGGTGTTCAAATTGTCTATCACCAAGTCTCCATCCTTCATCCTCAAGTTCTACAAACTTTTTTGTAGGAATAGTTTGTTCACCAAAGACTTAGATTGGTACAAAGTCCCCAAATTTTCCCACAAAGCCTTCATCATAGTTTCCCCTAATACATTCAACAATACTGAATCTGAGAGACACAATCCTATTGTGCTCTTCACCTTTTGATCTAACTTCACCCAATCTTCTATCAACATTCATGTTGGTGTCATACCTAGATCTACAATGATCCACTAATCTTTATCCACCAAGAAATCCTCCATACTGAGCTTCCGTAGCTCAAAACTTTCATCCATTAATTTTTTTTTATATTTATCTTTCCACTATTTTCCATCTCCTTTTACTACAAGAATCGATCCCATAGGTCTCCCACTATAACAGGGTTTGCTAGAGGCCTGAGAAAAACCCCTCAGCAGAAAAGGCATCCTCTTGAAGCTGAAACAACTTTGATACCAAATGTAGGTTTTAACCCTATACAGAAATTACCTTCAAAATAAATTCCTTAATATATATATATATTATATATATATTATATATTATAATATATATAATGTCAAGAACATAAAACGAAGATACACAAAAAATTTCCCCTCAAACCCAAAATTAGGACTACCAAAATAAATTTTCTTTATGTTCCTTTCAATGTTACAATACATATATAAACATTCTGAAGCATTCATAAACCCTAATCGACTAACCCTGTATTAGAACATAAACATAGTTCCCTTGAGTGGATCTACAAAATATCATGGGCAAAAGACTACCATGCCCAAAACTGGTCTAAATATAAAATGGTAGCAACCCATGGTATCGTAAGTGGCATCCACCCATGGTACTGCAAGTGACATCCACCATGGTATTTGTTCACCCATGGTATTGTGACATCCACCCATGGTATTCATTCACCCATGGAATTGACCCGTGATACTGTAACTAAAAAATACTATAAGTAACAAGTCGCATTTCGTAAAAGGACAATTTGTACATCACAATGTAGCTTTTACAATTATTCTCCATTTTTAATAGAAAAATCTTTGTTGTTTTTATTTATTGGGCATTGTCGTCTTTTTCTTCTGGAATTTCAATCTTTCAGATCTTGGGGGCCTCCCCCCAAGATCCATTTAATGTTTTTAGATCTTGGCCGCCCCCCCACCCCGCCACAAAGATTTAGATTCAATGGTATAGAAGCCAAGTTATGATTCCATGGGAAAATGAGGGTTTGAATGCATATTCTTAGTTTTTTTTTTTTTTTTTTTTTTTTAAGTAATATTCAACAAATCAAGGGTTGTATCTCCTTCCATTAATGGTTGGTAAATATTTAGGTGTTAGATATCCTTTCAGTGGTAGCTGATAAACTTGGGGTTTTATCTCTTTTCAGTAGTATTTGACAAACTAGGGAGTAGTAGCTTCCTTTTGGTTATATCCAAAGAACTTCATAACAACAAGTAAAAGCGTTCCTTTGTGAAGTCAATTGAAGAAAAGTTTCAAGAATATATATGTTATTTTGTGCTTCTTGTATTGATTCTTGCAATGTTCATATGTATTATTGTTGAAGTGTTTATTTTTGTCCTAGTAGTCTTCATTAGTGAAATAAAGTGTTATAATTTCCACAATATCAATTCACCCTCGCTCTCAGTATTATCCTGGGTTTTAACACATTTTAATTATATTACCCTCCATTGACAAATGAAGTTACTCCTAGGTTGTGTTCTCAAAGATAAATATGAGGACCATAATGAAATCATTGCATGCCTCAATGAAATTCAAATCTTCCAATGCCAACACTACTCATGCTTGGTCAGCCTTGATGCTCGCCTAACACATATTGTAGGACACCTCTAGTGTGGTTATAAACCTCTATCATGTTCTAGTGCACAAGACTCGATCCTGATGAACTCTTTCAACAAATGATGATTGTTCATAAATATTGGTTGAAATTTTTATTATGAAATTCTATTTTAATAGTTATAAGTATGGATTGGATAACTGGCCACTACAATGTTGGTATTTTTTCACTAGTCTTAGATAGTGTTTTACCAAGAAACTAGCTAGTTCAATATTTATATTTAGGAAGTTTTGATGTAGGATATTTATGACAATATCACTAACCATTGTCAGTTTGGTTTCCCTTGTGGAAAACCTTGACATTAAGATGTAAAAACTTTGATTTTTGTAAAGAAATGTTTATGTTTGAATAAAAATAATTTAATCAGCAAAAAAAAATGAGAAAAAAAACATTACACTTGCAAAATTGGAATTTAACAATCAAATCGAAGTAATATTAATAAATTTATAATTTTATTTACTAGAATAATATTTTGATTGTAAGTTGCACAAGGAAATGAAACGAGGAGCTTTTGTTAATTTGGATATTATTCATTTAAGTTTACTTTTTGTAATTAGTATACGAGTTGATGAAGATTTGAAAAGGTTTCTTACAGGTGATTTCATTTATATCATTATTGAGTAAGTCACCCATGAACTTAACAACATTTATGCTGAATTAGAGGCAAAAAATGAAGTTAAAGAGGATATTGGTGGCAATGATTGCCTTGAAATTAATAGTGATGACAAGTTTACCTTTTGTATTTATAAATCAATGCAACAAGAAGTGGGTGGAAAGTTGAACCCCAAGAACATATGCTAGACCAAATGAAAATGATGGAATAACATATATACCCATTCCATGCAATTAATTTCCAAAACTAATGTTAATGAACAGCTTCCTTTCCCACTCTCTCACACCCTCTCTTTAAGGATATGGGTTGATCACATCTACGATAATAAAAAATATTTTGAAATAGTTTTTGAAATGCCATAATATGAATGGTTGTTTAGTGAAAGGGCTCCACTCCTATACTCCCTTCATTGTAAATTTCAAATATTTTCCTCTCTTTAGCACAACCTATTTTCTTACAACTCACAAATGGATGTTTATTAGTTTATTTTCCCAAACCTTGTGCAATAACAAAAGCTTGTTTTATATATAACTCTATTATTTTTTCTCTTTTAGTTTTATATATAAAACTTAATTTCTTTCTCTAATCTAACTGTAATATTCATACTAGATAAGTAACCTAAAAATGGCGTTAATTTTTTCCTTGAGAAGTGGGAAATCAATAGTGTTAGATGTCCCATGTGCATGAAGTTATTTCTTCAAATATTTGATGGGGAATCCCCTCACCAAATACTTCTAAGCACCCTCCGAATATCCTTTTTCACATTATGAAAGAGAATCATACCACATGTACTACCTTATTATTTTCCTTTTTCGTTTTGACTCTTAGGTTTTATTAGCTTGAATTGACTTATATGATATGATGACCATAATAATTGATTGATGAGATTGGATTTTTTGATACATTATATAATATGCTATAATTGTTTTTCCTTTACATATCAACATATACTTAGTAATTTCTATACATGGGAATGTATGAGAATGATTTCTTATTGATGATGAGATGATAAGGATTTGGTACATGTAATGTTCAATTTGCACTGTTTCTTATATAATTAATGTTACTTGTATTATTGGTCACAATATGACAATGGTTAGTTATATGTGATGACATGATATTTTCTTTGATGAATCATGAGCAAGACTTTTACAAGACAAAAGCTTCTTAGGATGAATGATTGGTTTAATAATATATACTGTGGGATTCCATATGCATGAATGTTATGAAACCAGCTCAAGAAAAGATAGATCAACACCTTAGAATTCAAGCTCTTCGAGGGGGCAACCTCCTTTACATTACATAAATGAACAATTCTTGGATGATTCAAATGAAAAAACCTCCTTTATATATATAGGAGTCTAAGGAGTCACAATATAATCTAGCCGACCTAATAATAATATAAAGCCACGAAAATAACAATAGAGGGATTCTATGGGGCACAGTAATAACAATATGGGGGCAATAGGGGCACAACAATATTAATAAGGGGTATAACTACAATAGTAATGGGGTAATCACTAGTATTATAGGGACCCAACATGCCCCTCGCCTTCAAAAAGTGTTGTCCTCAACGCTTGAGTAGTTCTGGATACTTCTGCATAAAATTCTCATCCTCCCATGTGGAATCTTCAGCGGATAAGTTCTTCCACTTGATAAGATACTCTAAAATTGAACGATTTCGTAGCTGTCGAGTTCTTGTTTCTGTGACTGCTTCCGCTTCCAATATAATTTTTCCTTCCTCGTCAAGTTCTGGCAATATTGTTTGAACTGGGAGCTTGTCGCCTATAACCTTCTTTAAACATGAAACATGGAAAACTGGGTGCAATCGAGAAGCTGCAGGAAGCTCCAATTTGTATGCCATAGTACCAATCTTTTGCAACACCTTGTACGGACCATAATACATTGGTGATAATTTATTATCCTTCTTAGCTTGCTTGAGGGACATTTTCTTATATGGTTGTAGCCGTAGGAATACCCAATCACCTACATCAAAACTTCTTTCACTGCGATGTTGATCTGCCTGTTGTTTCATTCTATTTTGTGCCAACACGAGGTTATCCTTTAAGAGTTGGAGGACTCGTTGTTGATGTTCGATGTGATGTTCCACTGCTTGAACCTTAGAATTTTCTCTTAAATATGATCTGATGGATGGTGGATGATATCCATAAAGTGCCATAAATGGGGTCATTTTTATTGCTGTATGGAAGGAAGTGTTATACCACCATTCAGCCAGAGGCAACCATTTGACCCATTGTGTCTGTTTATCAGATACAAAGCAATGAAGATATCCTTCCAAACATTTGTTTACTATCTCAGTTGCCCATCAGATTGAGGATGATAAGATGAGCTATGAGCTAACTGAGTACCAAGACAAGAAAATAATTCTGTCCAAAAATTTCTAGTGAAAAATGGGATCTCTGTCACTTACAATAATCTTTGGGTTTCCATGTAGCTTTTGAATTGTTTCCATAAATGCAGTAGAAACTGTACTGGCTTTTAATGGATGTGATAATGCACAAAAGTGTGCATACTTGGTAAGTTTGTCAACTACCACCATGATGACACTCTTTCCCTCGGACTTGGGTAAACTGTGATAAAATCCATTGAAACCTCCTCCCAACGTTGGCTTGGAATGGATAAAGGTTGTAATAGACGCAGTGTCTTAATTGTTTCAACTTTATTTTGTTGGCAAACCAAACATTCTGCCAGAAACTTTTGAATATCTGATTTAAGGCCATCCCAAAAGAATTCTTTCTTAACCCTGTGGTAAGTTTTTAAAAATCCTGAGTGCCCTCCTAAGGGAGAATTGTACAATTCCATAAGAATCTTTTGTTTTAGCAGGGAATTCTTACAGAGGTATAAGCGATCTTTGTACCATAACGAATCATTTTTCCAGCTAAATGTATTAGACGTACTGGAATCTTGTTGTAGCTTTTGAATAAGTGCCCACAATTCTTCGTCATTTTTCCATTCCTCCCTTGCTTCATTTATCCAATCTGGTTGGATAATAGAAATGGCACACAACAATGCTTCCACATCCTCATCCTTTCTTGAGAGTGAATCTGCCACCACATTTTGCTTCCCTTTTTTGTAGATTATTTCAAAGTCATAACCCAGCATCTTTGTGACCCACTTTTTTTGCTCTTCAGAGGATAATCTTTGTTCTAAAAAGTATTTAAGGCTATCATTATCTGTTTTTACCTTGAAGTGTCTTCCCATTAGGTAGGGTCGCCATTTCTTAAGTGCATGGAGTATTGCCAACATTTCCTTCTCATAAATAGCTTTGTGTAAAAACTTTCCCTTGATTGGATGACTTTCAAAGAAATGGGTCTTTCATCTTGCATTAGAACAACACCAATTCCATTTCCTGAAGCATCACATTCCACAATAAAGGTTTTTGTGAAGTCCAGTGTAGCTAAGACTGGTGCTTGACACATTGCCTCTTTAAGATGTTTGAAGGCCTTTGTTGCTGTCGGAGTCCATGAAAATGCATCTTTCTTCAATAATGTTGTTAGAGGTGCTGCTATTCTCCCATAATTCTTAACAAACTTGCGATAATACCCTGTCAACCCGAGAAATCCTCGCAGATGCTTTATGGATGTGGGGATTTTCCATTCCTTAAAGGCTTTAATTTTGCTAGGGTCTACCTTAACTCCTTCATGAGATACAATATGACCTAGATATTCCACCTCTTGTACTCCAAAGAAACATTTGGATCTTTTTGCATATAATTGTTTCTCCTCCCTCCAATAGTTGAAGCACCCTGTCAACATGTTCAACATGATCCTTCCAAGACTTGCTGTAGATTAGTATATCATCAAAGAATACTAACACAAATTTTCTAAGGAATGGTTTGAAAATTGAATTCATCAAACCTTGAAATGTTGAGGGTGCATTGGTAAGGCAAAAG